>NDXZ01002495.1:22336-37489 GCA_003055125.1 Paykullia maculata
TCATCGGTACTACTGTTATTGAATGTAAATTTTATCTATTTAAGCTACAATATTGTAGAAATAGCAACTGGAACATGCTCTCTCATATAATCAATGTTAATATGAGACAGAACCATATTTACAATTGACCAAATTTATTCTTCTGTCATTTATCCCATATTATTTTTTTATGCATATTACATATCACAATTTCAAAATATAAGAACTTTAAGCCAAAATAAAATTCATTAATAAATTTCTGTCTTACGTTATTATTTTGATGCATCTTTAATAATTAATAAACAAAAAAACCAATTTTGGATACTTTTTATATACATACACACATATATGTATGTATACAAACATATATATGCATGTGTACACATGCTTTGTAAAGCATTAGCAAAAACGTTGGTTTTTTTTTTGTATTTCTTTGTTTTCTCCCCTTCAATCTTTTATGACTCATTTTTTAAAAATTGAATTAAACACAACATACCTATATAGCTAGAGAACAATGATTAAGTATTTACCTTCATTTTCTTCATCTATTTTCAAAGCCTTTGAAATGTATTCGAATGCACGACGATGATGGTGCTTTTGCTTAGCTAACAAAGGGTCACCGGGACCAGGTCCAGAAGCGATGGCATTGTTTTTATTGAACATCTCTAACTGCTGTTGTGGACGTAGACGTTGTGAGCCAATAAGTGGATATGGAGCAATTACCGTCGAAGATGCGTTGTGCGCTTGCTCAAGCAGCTGATGCCTATCTTTCGATGATACCGTTGTTAATGTGGAGTTTTGTGCGGCACCTAGCGATGAGGAAGAACCAACAACAATTTCTATGTTACACTCGCGTTTATGGGGACGATAAATGACTTTGGTACTGGCCCCGTACAAGTAACGAAATATACAAAACAGCTGATAGATTAGCGTACGTAATATGTTGAATAGGAATATAATGGGAAATGAAACAACGTAGAGGTTTTGTTTATGTACTGAAGGTGATCTTTGGGTTACGGGTGTAGAGTCGTAGTCGTCAGTATCATCTGGTGATGAGTTAGCTGAACGACGGGCAGAGGATGTGGAGGGCTTGACATCATCTAACAAAGCTACACTACAAGTACTGGACGATTTGCGATGAGAATTTTGACGTATTGGTGATTTAGTGCTGCTACTATTACTGGCATTGCCCGATGATGAAGACGATGAAGATGATTGGGTTTTGTTACGCACCATCGAATATTTTCAACAAAGGGGGGAAAACTGTATTTATTTATTTTGATTAATATCACCTTTTTGTGTTTTTTAAATTTCAGCAGATAGTTTTACTTTTTTGGTGACACAATATATTGTCTTTTTATCCCCTTCCTTTTTAACTTTAGTGTTACTTTACTTTTTCATTTACTGTTTTTAGTTTACACAACAATAACAACAAGTAATCTTAAATGTTTCATTAAATTGTTTACATATATGTTAAAATAAGCCATAAAAGCAAATTAAATAAGTAAAACTGTATTATTTTTTTACATTTTTAATAATTATTTCACAAAAAAGAACTTCCTTCACACAACAGACAACACTATCGTTTTTCTCATGGTTTTTCTGTCAGACATTTTCAACCCTTATTTAAAATGACAACTTCATTTCAAATGTGCAGTGGATGTAAAGCTAAAAACAGTCATTGAGAAGTTTAGGAATCATTGGTTAAAGTAAGATGTGTGCACCCACACTATAGAACATGATATATTGATCAAGTGCTTATGCGAACGTAATATAGTAGCAGTTAAAATGTTGATATTTATGTCATATACATGTCGAAGCTCAAACCATCATTTAAGAAATATATGTATGTATGTATAAGCGGACTCGTCAAAACCATTTATAAAAAATTGTTTAAATATTTGTATATAGAGTTTACAGTTAGCTTTGCCATCAGTTGTGTGTATATTATGTGGTTGTGTTGCTGTTAGAGATGTGCGATCCCGTGATTTGGCCCTGACTGACTATCAGATTTAGTCGTTAGATATGTCAAAAATTGTATGTGTGTTCAGAAAGTGTGATAGTGTGGACAAAAAGTGCATATGTGTGACAGATTTTTTGACAAGTGTGTACGATTTGATAATCTTTTGGAAATTTTCATAAAATAATTGTTTCTGTGCGATCAGATCAGAGCCGCTCTTTGTAAAGCAGCTGTACGATTTAAAGTTTTTGTTGTTGTTAACTCCTCTGTGATGGGATTACTCCTTATTAGATTCAAGTACTTTTTTCACCCTTAACAAAACTACGCCAAACAAATATTTGAGTTAGTAAGAACACCTCTATGGTGAAGTTTTTGTTTGTGGTTTTTGTCTGGACTAATACATACATGCATGTAAAAAATTCTGCCATTTTACACATTTATCTGAAAAAATAATTAAAAAAAGAAACAGCAACATTTTTTGTTAGCTAATAGTTGACACATAAGAAAGGGACAATAACATTGCAAAATTACGAAAACATTACTTGACGAAATTAAACATAATAAATTAATTGTCAGTAACTTTACAGGTAACAGTTTCTTAACATTTTTTGTTACTGTTGTTACCAGTGATTTTCCGGTCACCGTTATTAAGCCTCAGGTATCGCTTATCTCTGGTTGTGATGTCTCCTGGTATAAATTCGCTTGGATTAAGCCATACTTTGTTAAAATTTCGTTCAATGCATTTTTTTTATATACATATTAGTTTTTACCCTGGCCTTTTGCGGATTGATGACTCGCCGTCAAACTGGAAAATTGTATTTTAATAAACCATGGTGTAGTTATATAAGTCAATATGCCTTGTAATAAACATTGATTATTATTTATATTATTTAGATTTTGCAAAATAATAAAGCAGAGATCTGGTAACTTATTTAAAACAGCTGTGAAATAAAAAAACAATACACAAATCAACTCAAGAAAATAGCACCAATTTTTTTTAATTTTTGCATAACCATACTTTGTGTTAAACAATTTCTGTAAAAAAATATGTCTAAAGCCGCTGGAAAACTAAAAAACATGAAGAAACCCATGCAAAAGATAACGCATACAACAAAAATTAAAACAAATATACCAGCTGGCATGGCAGCTGCCGGACCTCCACTAGGTCCTATGTTAGGACAGGTAGGGAAAATTAATTATAAATTGATTTATATAGGATTTAATATTTTTTTAGCGTGCCATTAACATTGCGACTCTCTGCAAGGATTTCAATACAAGAACTGCAGACATGAAAGAAGGGATACCGCTACCTTGCCGCATTAGTGTTAACAGTGATCGCAGCTACAATTTGTCGATACACTCACCTCCGGCTACATTTTTACTTAAACAGGCTGCCGGCATACAAAGAGGAGCAATGAACCCTGGCAAGGAAATCGCGGGTAAAATTACGCTCAAACATTTGTATGAAATTGCAGCCATAAAAATACAAGATCCCCCAAATGCTCTGCTGACAATGCAAGTAGGTATCGTAGCGCTATATTTGGCTGGGCCAAATCTTATATACCCTTCACCATGTGTAGCCCTATTATATCTTAAGTTTATCTTAAAGCTGCAGGACAATTTTTGTTTAAAAAAAGGCAGTCGTCTTGACTTCAACCAACACACGGACATACGGACATGGCTAAATTGACTTCCCTATCTTTAAGGATCCAGAATATATACTTTATAGGGTCGCAAATGAATATTGTAGGAATGAAACTGAATGACAAACCTATAAATACACTTGCCACATGTGGGAAGGGTATAAAAACGAAATATTTACATATGTATTAATATATGTTTGTAATTTTTGAATACTCAACAGCAAATGTGTGAAATGTTATTGGGTATTGCTCGCACATGTGGCATACAGATTGTACGCGAGTTAAACGCCAATGAATATGCTGTCTTTTTGGAAGAGAGACGTGAGGTTGTTGAGGCACAAAAAAGTGAATTACAAGAAAAACGGGAAGCAAAAATGTTGCGTACTGGTTGATTTGCAATTTATTTATATTTTAACCTAAGTTTATCAAAACAATATATTTTTAATGTAAAATAACTTAAAATCCAATTCTTTTACGATCCTTTGCTACATTTTTTTTACGGCGTTTTTCCAAGTGCTTATTGAGTTTACCCTCTTGTTTTAGTTCCTCAAATTTGGCCACCAATTCTTTAGCTCTTCTTTCCTCTAAAAAAATAAAAATGAATAAAGTTAAAAGTAAATCAAAATAATTTGAATAATTTTCTTTAATTATATTAACCAAAAAAATTGTGTACATATTTGACCATGGTATTTTTTTAGGAACTGAAAATAACTTGTTTTTAAACAAAAAATCTTATGTAACCAAATGTCGGAAAACAGATACAAGCATATCATATCTGTGGCAACAAATAATAATGGCTTAAGTTGAGATAAGTGCTTTTTCATTTTATTACATATTCTTATTCCCTTCTTCAAGATCTATCTATCAGCCGAATTTCAAGTATAAAATGTCATTATTAATAAAACTATACGCATTTAACTCAACTTAATTTTTTTAAAGGTAGTTACATCAATATTAAAATGTTTGAGCATTAAAACTTGAATACACTTAAGTTCAATAACTAACAGCCCATTGAAATTAATCCTTATAAAAAAACCTTAAATTTAACTAAGCTTTTTAAAAATTATCATATCTCAGGTTTTCCGTATTTTTCTTTTAACCTGGAGCACTTATCTCGACTTACTATCAAAAAAAATTATTTTGTCTTTCATTATAGAAGCTCAAGTTCACTTAAGTTTTTATTTTTCTGCTAATGGGATTTTTTCATAACATCTTAACTAAAAAACAACGAATATTTACTAAAAAAACGTTTTTTTTATAAAGTTAACAGTTTTAAATAAATCTGCATCTTTTTCTGTGGCTAAAAATTTTATATAAAAACCAAAAAATTGATTTTAGACGAAACCCCTTAAAATCTCAAAACACGAAATTTCGACTTAAGCCATTATAATTTATTGCCACAGATATATATTATCGTTATGGATTCGAAAACATTAAAAAAAAAATTAATTTTTTTAGCAAAAAATAATTATTTGTTTAATTTTATACTTTTGGGCAAAAGTAACTGATTTCTATTGTTTTCCAGCAGAAATAGTTTTTTTCTGATTTTTAAATGATGCCAAATAATGGCAGAAATATTGAAAATAAAATTAAAAACTTTTTTATAAAGAGTTATGCAATTGGAGCGGGTAAAGCCCAAAAACTATCTTTCACAGTCTTCAGCTTGGTAAATCTTGCATCGGATCTTAGAACCACACACTGGCAAAATACAACTGAATTTTGCTGAATGGATATTTGCACGCGCGTTTTTAAACGTTTATATAAAAAATGCCTTAAACTTTATCAATAAATTTGAAAAATGTTAAAAATTAAACATAATGTTGGCAAGCATAAATAGGAAATATATTTAGTATTTAGCGAAATTCTCGTCAACTCACTTTTAGTCAAATAATGGGGCTGTTTGCCCTCCGCTTTTGCCGTTTGTGCTTCATTTTGTTCCTCCTTAAGCATTTGTTGTTTCTTGTGCCACTTTTTTTCCTCCACATTCTTGTTGATTAATCTCTGCATAGTTTTCTTTAAGTCTTTTTTTTCTTCTTCGTCAAATACATGATTCAATTGCTTCTTTAAATGATGCACTTCTTTTGCTCTAATTTCACTTACAAATTTATAATTGTCTTTAAATTTTTTTACATCATATTCTCCAGTACGTTCGTCGAACCTAGGATCCCGTATACAGTTCTCTTCTTTTTTACGTGTAGTGCGCAATTCCGCACCTAGAAAGGGTACTTGTCGCCTGGCACTTTGTTCTCGCGGACGGTTTTTATTCAAACGTTTGAAACCTTTGTTAGTTTTTTTACTTTTAGATTTATTTGTTGTGCCTACCCCCAAAACGGCTTCCTTATACACTTTCGCCCCCAATTCTTCCTTAAGTCTCATAATTTCTTCAAAGGTCATGGATTTTAAATCTTCACGAATTTCGATCTAGTAAAACATTTGTAAAAAAGTTGTTAAGAAAAATTTAAATGGCAAAAATTCACCTTTTGTTCGTCTGGAACTTCTTCATCAGAGTAGCTGTAGGAACTATCGAGTTCTTCAGAAAAATTCATTTTGCTAATTTAGCCAGTATTCAACCCAATTCACGTGTTATGTATTTTTATTTACTAATAAAACCATATGTGATTACAACAATTGCTTCAGAGCCGAGGGCTCTCAACCGCCGTTTTCATTTTGTTTAGCTGCCGTTGCCTTAAAGTTTTCCGGCCGCCGTCAAATATTTACCTAGCCAAGGTGTACTAACTAGTAGTGTTGTAAAAAGTGGTTACTTTGTCTACTCGATACTTTTTCATTTGAGTACTCGATACTACTCAATACTTTAACGGCTTTTTCGATACAAAAGTAAAAACAAATAAACATATCTATGTATATACATAAAAGGTCAAACATTATTTTTATTGCAAAACATTTAATGGTTTTTTAATATAAAAATTAAAAAAAAAATATATATATATATCTATATGTATATATATATATATATATATATATATTAAAAAGCTTTAATTTTTGCACATAGCGTTGTATTAGTTTAATGTATTTCAAAGGAAAACTTTTGCTTACATACAACAAAATGCAACCCTGAAAGTATTGAGTATTTACTTTTGGGTACTGAGTACCGAGGAATATACTCGGTATTGAGTACTTAGTACTGAGATACTTAATACTTTTACAACACTACTAACTAGTGTTTGGTCATAACAAACGGCACTGTAAAATAAATACCACTAACTAATTTGTGATAAATACACCTTGTCGCAACCAATACGCATTAAAATTTGTTTAATATTTGTAAATAAAATGGTGAAAATTTACATAAATAAATTTAATAAAATAGAAACTTCTTTGCAAAATGTTGAAGACATTAATAAATATCTTGCAGAATCAATGGTAATTTGATGCAATACATAAATATAAAAACAAAAAATAACAAAAACTGTTTGTTTTTTTTTTAGCATTTGGCACCCACGAATTTTTATCTGGAACAAAATGGAAAACGTTTAAACAATAAGCTAAATAGTACATTACCCGTTTATTTACGTTTATGCACTTTAGGTGGCAAGGGTGGCTTTGGATCTATGTTAAGAGCAATAGGGGCACAAATCGAGAAAACCACTAATCGTGAAGCCTGTAGAGATCTAAGTGGTCGTCGTTTAAGAGACATTAATGAAGAGAAACGTTTAAAGGCGTGGTTGGAAAAGCAAGGAGAACGTGATCGCGAGGCTAAAGAAAGAAAAAAGCATAAAATTGAAAAACTGCTGGCAGTGCCCAAACATGAGTTCAAAGATGAAGATTATGAAGAGGCGCGATCAAAACTTACTGAGAAAGTGTGTGACGCTGTTGAGGAAGGATTTAAAAAGGCTAGCACAAGTGTGTTGGATTTAAAGCGTAAAAATGAGATATCACCAAAATCTGTACCAACTAAAAAGAAAAAACCTGGTTTATGGTTAGATGATGATATTTCTTCTGGTGATGATACAGACTCTGACAGCTCGGATGGTTCGGAAAACTGTTCACACAAAAAAAGCCATCAAACAAAAAAATGTTCTGAAGATATAAGTTTAAATTTAAGCTTATTGTCTGATAGCGACAAAGATATCAATTCAGAATTTGGTTGCAATTCTACATTATGCAAACAATAACCGTGAAAAAAATGTCAGCAATTTTATAAATACATACATATATACATTTATTATTAATAACTAAATTTACATATAATAAATAAAAATTTTCGCTCAAGAGTTGAAAATTTATTGATTATTTGCAAATTGGGAAGACACCCAAGCCAGGCCCCATTTTAAATTGGTAAGCGTAAATTTCAGCGCTTTAGTCCACTGTTCTTCTGAATTAAACTGAATTCTACAAAAAAAATTAACTTTTATTTGATTACTTTGCTACGGTAAAAATAAAACTTACTTAATTGAATAAGAATTTCCTGTTGAGGGATCTATTATTTTACCCTTTTCCATTTTATAGGGTAGTAAAAATTCAGGGTCACGTTTTTCAACTTCTTGTTGGAATTGGGTAAGGCAATCCAAAAATGCCACCATGGCAGCATCAAATTTTGTATCCCAAAAGAATTTAAAACCACCTGTGCCATACAAGGGCAATTCACGATTTTCACCTAAAACTTCCACATAAGAATGATTGCCAAATGGCACAATTCTGTATCTCTCGAAGGAAAGGCCTATTTTTCGTGCTAAAGCACAAAGCAATAGAACTGTTTGGCCCCAGGCAGCATTAATTTCAGACCAATCAACCGAAACTGAAGGCAGACGACCTAAACGGAAATTATTTATAGTACCAAAGTGACCAGCATGCCAGATATGAAATGTAATGTTGAATATATTTGCATCTTTTAGCTTTTCTAGCTGTTGTTCAGCGTACGCTATCTGGCACTCGAGACTACGTTTGTCATCCTCTGTCAACATCAGTTCACGACGATGTTTGGTATATTCACGCCAATAGCTGGCTTCTTGCTCCTGCAATTTCTGTTTTTCAAGTTCCTCATTTTCTATTGCTTTATTGAGGCACTGTTCCTCTTCTTTTAATTGACCTAGCTCACCCAGAAGTTTTTGTTCATTTTCCTTCAACTCGGCCAATTCCTTTTTCAGCTCTGCCACATTAGGACAATCCTGTTGTTGTTCTAATTGTTTTAAATAGTTCTTATAATCACTCCATTCTTCTTCGGCGATCTTTAGTTCACGATCCATTATTTCTAACATGGAATCGGCACATTCTTCACACAACGGATGATCAATTTCTGAGTTCGATGACAGACAATCGAATAGTTCCGCCTTTAATTTAAAAGCCGCATTCCATTTCTTGTCGCGACCATCACAGACCAACATAAAACCAGTACCATTAATGGAGTCTGTTAGGCGATATGGCGGCACAAAATGGTCAAAACCACTTGTGTCTTGGTGATCAATTGTATTAACATTGCTAGCGTATATGGGTACTTTATTTCAAGTTTAACAAAAACGTAACTTAATTAATTGGTGGATTTAAAAATTATCGATTTTTCGGAATCAATACTTACGGGATAATTCTGCCAAGGCATGCACACTTATGTTTTCGAGATTTTCATCTAACCCTATGGGCTGTAAACATCGTTGGCAAGCAAACGACACTGGAACCTTTTCCACTTGGACCTCAGTCATTTATTTTTTTTTATTTCTCTTTTGCGATGTACTACAACAAAATTTATTTACGTACAAGGCAGCGTTGCCAGAAGCTTTGGAAAGAAAATCATCATTTAATAAAAAAAACATTATTTTAAAGAAAATTATTACCAATTTTTTTTTTATATTGAAAAATTTTATTACAAACGCAAAAAAAGCAATTGCTCATATTTCTGTATCTACAGAAATGTAATTTAAACTTTTTTTTCTGTAATTTTTAATTTTTCAAAAATAAAAGCAATTTTATGTTAACAAAACAAAGAAAAGTAAACACACTTTGACAAAAGCATTAAAAACTGAATTCTCCTTGCTATAGAGCAAAAAATAATCAGCTGGCGAATTGCAGTCACCTTATATGAATTCGCCTTGGATCTACCTTAAGACGTCTGTTGCAGCTGCTTGAGGGTTTTTAAAAAGGTAACTGGTAAAAAATGATTTAATAATTTTGGTAGCACCGCTTTTCATACTAAATTAAATTTTTGTCGTTATTTTTAATTCTTTATCTATTTTAAAAGCGAAGGGCACGTAACGAATTAGAATTAAGCGTTCATAATTTAAAAGGTATATAAAAAAATTAAATCTGTAAGTGTGAAATAAAGAACTTGTATAAGTTTTAATAGTAAAATATCGATAACATAAAAATGTGCCGTTGTAAAATCTCTAACTTATAGAGTCGTTGCAAATAAACTAATATTTACATACATATTTCAATGTTAAGTAAATTAAAAAAAAACCTAAAAATTACCATCTACATACATACGTAGATACGTTAACATTTTGATTAAAGAAATGAAAACGGCAACGCTAGTTGCCATATGTATAAGCTGGTATAAGCATACATACATACATATATATGTATGTACATATTAAATTCGCTTTAAGAACGTTAATTTGATTTAAGTCCTCAAACAAAGGCGGACGTGTTTTTATTAGATTAATGCTAAAAAAAAATTTAATTGATTCCTTCCGATCTAAGTTCACTTTCTATTGCGATACGTAAAAAAACACTAAAGAAATATAAATGAATACATAAATAAGTATAGATGTACACGGAGAATAACGCGTAATTTTCGTTTTGTTTTTGTTTACTTTATACCTTGTAAAAATAAAATAATTGACTTAAGAATAATATATTAAAAATTAAAGATCCTCAACAAGATATTGGTAAAGCACAAGCCAGAAAAATCCAGAATTCTATGATAATCTATCTTTTTATTTAGCATTGGATAATGTAACCAAAATAAAATAACAATAAAAAATAAAAGTAAAAACAAACCAACCTTGAGTGACATCCAATACAACGAATAGAAGAATAAAAACAAAATAAAAAATAAATTAGAAATATGGTTTTAGTGATAAGAACACAAACCACAAAGAAAACCCAAGAAAAACTGACAAGAAATTTGGTGCATAGAAAAATAAAAATAAAAGAACCAAACGAAAAAGAAAACTAACCCAATTTTTGGGCAAGCACCAGTTATTCAATTCATTCATTCATTCAATTTTAAAACCTCCAACGAAGGGGACGTGTTTTCTTTGTGTGTGAAATAAAAAATTTATTTGTTTACTTTATATTGAAAAACATCTATTATCAAAGAAAAAATTTACATAGAGAATTAACGTGTGATTTCTATTGTCGTCGTTGCTCAATTTACGATGGTTTCTTATTTCGTACCTCGCGGTCGTTTTCTTATCAAAGCAGGAAATTTACGACAGGCTTATCAGAAACATCAACAAGCCGGCCAGCAGCAAAGTGGCAAATGGCCCTTAATTAAAAATTTTTGCCAAACTTTTTCTAACAAAGCAACAGAGAAAAATGCAAGCATTCAAACAACAGAGTCTAAGGTAGATTGTCAAATAAGAAATAACTCCTTTATTAAAAATTCGACGAATTTTCAAGATCAACATCACCAATGCTTGCAGAAGAGACGAATTAGCATATGGTTAAAATGGACGGGTTTTCTATTAAAATGGGCTCCTATGGGAATATGTGTGTTTGGTGCCTTGGAATGGCAATTACATAAGCAAAATTGTGTACGTGAACAATTGCCACAGACTGCATCGGAATTTCAGACAAAATTCTACTGTTCCTTGCCTTTAAGATTGCTGAGCAGGGCCTGGGGCTGGTTAGCAGCCTGTTATATACCGGAGAACTTTAGACCCTATATATACGGATGGTACTCTAAATCGTTTGACGTAAATATCGAGGAGGCTTTATATTCTGACTTTAAACACTACCAAAGCTTATCACAATTTTTTACACGACCTTTGCGCGAGGGGGTAAGACCCATAGATAAAAAGGCCCCCATAGTATCGCCGGCCGATGGAAGAATACTACATTTAGGCACAGCCTCCAAGTCTCTTATTGAACAAGTTAAAGGTGTTAACTATAGCATACAAGATTTTCTCGGTCCCATCACTTGGTTAAAAGGTAACAAAAGCATGGAGGAATATAGCGATGCCATTAAACACACAAAAGATGGTTCCACAACGCTTTATCAGTGTGTTATTTATTTGGCTCCTGGTGATTACCATCGCTTCCATTCTCCTGCCGAATGGCAGCCCTCGTTGAGAAGACATTTTAGCGGCGAGCTGTTGTCGGTTAATCCTAGAATAGCTTCTTGGTTACCGGGCTTATTTGTGATTAATGAACGTGCCCTATATTTAGGCAAATGGCAACACGGTTTTTTTAGTTACACCGCAGTGGGAGCAACAAATGTTGGATCTATGGAAATACCTATGGATGAAAAGCTTAAGACCAATCGCTGGGTTGGATTTAGAAATCAACGTGAATATGATGAAGTGTTTCTGACAAAAAAACCGCTATTAAAAAAAGGTGATTTAGTGGGTCAATTTAATATGGGCAGTACTATTGTGCTATTGTTTGAGGCTCCCGCTAATTTCCGCTTTAATATTGAAGCTGGACAAAAGGTTAAAATGGGTGAGGCTTTAGGTCATTGGGCTTAAAAGATGTATAGAAAAATCTTTTTAAACAAGTTTGTTTGTTTGTAACAGAGATCTAAAAAGAGTCAACCTTCAAATTGTTTTCAACTGCAAATATATTTAGTGGTCATTTTAAAAATTTAAGACTCCTTCATATGATACATGCCTTTTTTGTTGGCAAATTAGTTCAACCATTTTTATATATCTAAATTATTTTTAGAAACATATCTCTCAGGTTAGATAATGCGACCAAAAAGTTTCAATATTTTATGATATTAAAGGCTATGTAAAAAACAAATTTGTTCAGCTTTCGAAAAACTTTATAAAAATATAGGTATAGTTTAAGTTTTAAAAATAATATTTATACATTTTTTGTACAAAAACAAAACAAATTTAATTCGTAACCATCAAAAAATGTTCTTTTCACTAAAAAGTTTTACTAGCTCAAAACATATTAAACACAAACATTTTCTAAATTTTACGGTTCATAATACACTTGTTACCTTATTTACTCATGACAATAAAAAGTGACTTTTTTGTTATGATTAATATTTTGTTTTGTGTGAAAATCATTTTTTGTTCGGCACAAATAATTTCCCTATGAAGAAATATATACTTATGTATTTAGTAAATTAATTAAAGTTTATATGTAAGAAATAATTTATTATTAAACTATTGTCTTATAGGTAATGAACATAAGCTTAGTGCCTTTTGCGATAAAAGTAATACTAAAAAAATAATAATTACACCTCTTATTTTGTAAATCACGTCACCTCATATTATTAAAAAGTCTAATAAAATGTTCCTAATTTTTCGCTAAGTGAATTATCAAATAATGGGTTTAATTTATTTAATTTATACTTTTTACTTTATGTCATTATTATTTTTAGTTCTTATATATAAATACATTCAAATACTATTGTAATTTAAAAAAAATTCCAAGTATTTTCTGTTTATTTTTTTCAACTACTTTAATTTTAAAACTTTACATCGATATGTACATACATACAAACCTGTAGTAATTTTCAATATAATTTGAAGACATACTATGTATATACATATATTAAAAACACACGCAAAAAGCCATATTGCAGGCCAAATTATAATGTATGTATTACTTTGTATTATTTTTAAGAATTTGCTGTGTATATTTTTTATTATAATTTTAAAGTTAAATTTTATCTCCAATTATGGAGAAATCAAGACTTTTTCTATATTTATAAAATAAAAGTTGTTTACAAAAAAAAAATAATAAATAAAAATACCGTGTTTTTTTATTTCAACATACATACCTACATACATATCTACATATAAGCTTGAAATTGCGTTTGTAATTTTTGTAGTATTCATTTGCGATTTTGTAAAACATTGTATCAAAATAACTAGAAAAAATTGTCAAAATAAGGATAATAAATAAGCCATAAGCCGCAAAATAATTTGGAAAGAAAAAGCACAAAAAACCATTAAATTGATATTTTTAACGCCTAATAAATCTTTGTGTTATACAGAATAAAGGATTTGCAAATAATCTTTATTTAAAAAGTCTCAAAGTAATTTAGCTTTGTTTTTAATTTAAGAGCGCTCATTTAATTTTTAATTAAATTTTAATTTTTTTAATATAATTTTGTAGAGTAAGAGCGCTAAATTCGGCTGAGCCAAATCTTATATATCCTTCACCACGGGTAGGTGTGTAATAAGAAGTGTATATACGTATGATTGAATGTATTAGGGATAGGCAAATACAAAAAAATATAGATATTATTTGACCAATATCGATCTCGATCGATATATATCGAGTTAAAATATCGATATTTCAATTCATAAAACACAGTAAAAATGGACTTTATATGTACGATATAGGTACATATACTTATGTATGTACATATGTATATAGACCTGAACATATAAAAACACTCGAAATTTAATTGAACCAGTAATTACCAGATATTGACAAAATGAGCATCCATTGTTTGGTATGTCCTCTTTGTGGCCAGCATTTTACGCTGGCAACACACAACTTGACATAGTAAATACTTTATTTAAAATACGTTAAACACAAAACAATGTGATCGAAACATAATTTACAAGTTATGTACAATATCACAGTTAACGCTGAATGCAACTCAACAAAAATATTCAACATACAGGTGTTGCTATAGACTTGCAAATATGTTGTTGTCAATACAAGTATTACCATAGTCTATTCGATAAAGACTATGGCGAAAAGATTTTTTTTCCAATTTAATAACAAAATATGAACCCGGGTTCAAAAATACCAAAATAGTTACGCAAGAAAAATGTTTATATATCGATATATTGCAGGTTAGGTAGGCAATACTTCCAAAAGTTCGAAACTACATACAAATCTAGGTAACCTTTGGAAGCTATAAATGACAAACCTTTATACATACATATAACCTTTCCACCTGTGGTAAAGGTTATAAACAAAGGAGACAAAAACTATTTATGTATGGTATCTCTATTTATTTTATGAAATTAAAAAATGTTATCGTTATTTTATTTTCACTAAGTTGTCATTTAAAAATATTATTTTCAAAAACGAAGTTTTCATTTCTGGAAAAAAATTATAATAATTTGAAACATGTCGCAACCACCTATGTCCGTATCTCCTGTAATAAAGTTTGGACGTTATTCCATGCTGACTTTAGGTATTTTGTATGGCAGCTACAATAAAAAGCGTTTATCTCGGAAGGAAGCTAAAGTTCGGGAGGTTGAAGCTAAACAAAAAGCAATACGTGATGCCAAATTAGCAGAAGAAAAGAAACGTATGTCTCAAGCAGAACAACGAGCGTTTGATTTATTATCCGGCAAAGCAGATTAAATTTATATTTTGTAATATTAATTTTAATAAAAAGTACTGTGTACAATGTACATAGAACATACATAAGGAAGCTTAACTGCACCGATAGGACATTTTCCACAATAAAAATAT
>NDXZ01002499.1:0-24824 GCA_003055125.1 Paykullia maculata
GTTATGTCACGAGGTGACGGTACAGACATTAATCTAATTCACAGTTGTCCGTATGTATGTTGAAATCAAGTTTACGTAGCTCCTATAAGTCACCCAGGGTTGTTTGTGGTATCAAATGGAAATGCTTTCGAAAAAATCGGTATTGAAAACTGGCAAGATCCATTAATAACCAGCTGAGATATAAGCAAAAAAAAACGACTGCCTCGTTTTTTTTTTAATTTCTAATTTTTACTTAAAAATTATTACATTTGTGTGTAAGACATGTCTTTTGGGGAGTTTTAAGAAAAAAAATTTCGATTTTTTAACAAAAAAATTTTTTTTTTCGAGATATAAGCAAAAAAAATATATTTTTTTTTGTTTTTTAACACAAAAAAGCAAAAAAAAATGTTTGTGTATTTTGAAAATTTTTTTCTAATATACACACATAGAGAACGTAGTGAAGGGTATAAAAGATTCGGTATAGCCGGATATAGCGCTCTATAATGGAGGTTTTGACCTAGTGTGTAAATATAATTATTTTCCATACCTTTTTCTAACATCAACGCATATGTGGGTGTAAATGGTGGCAATTTCAAAATAATTTTTAACAAAATACCGTTGTAGCTTATCACGTCTTCAAATAACGAAAAACCCCATATTTGTGCACCATACGTTTGTATAGCACGGCATATTGATTTGACCGATTTCCATTTTGCATTCAGACCTATATCTCTTTTGGCCACAAAGTCTTTTCACGTTGCGTTTATACAATTTTCCAAGTGCTTTCTAAATGACATTTTTGTTGCCAATGGAACACCTAGATACGTGTATTCATTTACTTCTCTTATAGGCTCTCCATTAAATATCAATTTCTCATATTAAGAGATTCTGCCTCCCCTTCTAAATATCATCATTTCTGATTTACTGATATTAACTTCCAGATTCCACTTTTCACAATAGCTTTTAAGTTTGTTTATCATATTTTGCATTGTTACAACATCGTCTGCTAGGATTACAATATCATCCGCATACATTAATAATCTAATGTTTGTTGAGTCTACGTTTACTCCTCCCCCTATAAATGGATGTAAATCATTGAGATATATCGAAAAAAGAGTTTGGGAAAGCAAACATCCTTGTTTTACTCCGGTTCCTGTATCAAATTCATCAGACACTTCTTCTCCATTCCAGACTTTAAATTTGGTATGACTCCATATACATATGTATATAGTTTCAATCATTTTATTCATTTTTGTTGAGACCCCAGTACTATAAAATTAATAAATAAGTGATTTTCTTGATACTTAATCAAAAGCCGCTTGGAAGTCTACAAAAAAAGCATATAATTTCTTCTTTTCTTAGAAAAAGGTATTATGTTCGTAGTGGTATAATTCGACTAAGGTATTTTATTTTATATTATTTAGAGATGTGCTTCCTTAAAAAAATAAAGTAGATACAATTATTTGCCCATATGTGGATTTTAGTCTATCTGTTACAATTTAGTAGAATCGATCATAAAATTAGCACTTATATTTAAAAGAAAAAATATTTTACTTAAAAGCTTTAATAAACACTTTTAAGATGCACGCAATAAGTGAAGAAAGAGTATATGTATTTACATTAAGTTAAAACAGAAATCCAGTTCACTTAGGCCGCCATTAAGCATTCGATTAACCTTCAAACGATTGGTGACATTAGTATTCCTCTTAACAATCGAATTGTTAGGGCTCATAAAATATTGTTCATTTCCCTTAAGACATATGCTGGAAATGACTAAAAATGTTTAGACATTTAGATGTTTAATAGTACATACATGGTTTTGCACACAAATAAATAAATATCCAATTGCATTTGTACAAATTTAGGTTTGTGTGGTGGTGTCTTCTTAGAAACGACATAAACATTTTCACTTAACACCCAACAGTAAGTAACAACAGCCAAACACTAAAACTGTCGTAAACTAAGAAGAAGAAGAAGAAAAAAAACATGTTGCTGAGTCAACTTAAATTTCCGCCTGGCATAAACATAAATTCAATATCTGCACATAATAAACAAACAAACAAACACTTATGTTTTTGTTTACGTAGTTTTTAAATCAAACGAAGAAAAAAATATGAAAAAAAGTTATCATCTTCCCCACAATAATATCCGCTCTGTAATACAACACTTTCGTTAGACCGTTTTAAGACGTTTAAAGTTCTTTTTATATGATGGCTTAAATTATTTCGCTTTAAACACAGACACATAGTGACAAATCTTTAACCAACAAGTTTTTTTTAATAAATTTTTTTTTGTTTTGTAATTTACTAAAAAAAAAATTTTGTAAATAAAAAATTTATAGAAATTTTTTTGAATTCACAATAGAGCATCGAAGAATTTTCTATAATTGGTGGATTTCCGAAAAATTCTCATTAAATAAAAATATTTATTACATAACAATAATTCCCTTTAAATAAATAATACATTTTAATTTAGTAAAAAAAATTTTTTTTATAAAACCTTTAAAAAAAAATATCGAGAAGACGTTTCAAGTAAAGAATTGTGTACATATACATACATTTGGGTCATTTCATGTCAAGTGCACCAACTTTTAAAACCGATGTCTTCCGATCGGGATGAAATTTGCACCATAGTAAGTCCTATTGGATAGTAGCTTAGACACAATTTTTCAACAAGATCGGTCAAGAACTCTCGAGTTAGAGGGGGACAAAACAGATGTTTTTTCTCATCCATTTATTTATTTTTGTTTAAATACATATATCTTTATGTAATTTGTCCGCTCTATTTTTGAATTAAATTAAAAATAAAATATTCTTTTCTGTCGCTTTGGTTTGTTTAGTCTATAAAATAGCTTTTGAAAACAGTTCAAATATTGTCGACTTTGAGACACTGTGTTATTCCGCCACTTGTCTGATTGATTTTCCACTATCAATTGTATCCAATAGTTTGCACTTTTCTGCCAACGTTAATGTTGTCGTTTATTTACAGATGCCATATTTACGTCTTAAGTCCACGCAAACTCAAGCAAACTAAAATATTTTTTTTACACATTTTTTAATTCTTGCTCACACACAAATACTTTTTTAGTCTAGCGGTAAAATAACGAAAAAATTTTACTGAGAAAAAAATGTCGGGATTACTGGATAATCCGAATTGGCGAGTGCCCGGATTAAGAAGGTTTTTGAACTGTCATTTGGAAAATAGCTGAATTTCTAGAATTTTTTCTTTAATTTCCCTTTAAAATTGCATTCGAGTCCACAAATTAAATTTATTTTTTTGCAGTTTTATTTTAAACGTAATAAAAACTTCGAGCCAACTTTACGTTCAACAATGCTTATAAGAAAAACAATAGAAAATTACAGGTACTTACAAGCAATTGTATAACCGACCGCTTTCTTCTTTAAGTCTTTACTAAAAAGTCAAAAATTGCTTTAATAAAATCTCATGTGTGAACAGGGAGTTGTTGATATTTTGTAGTTTTCTTTTGACATGTCTTAAACATTTTTAATATTATCGCATTTGTTGTTACGGAGCTTTCACCTTTCGACTAAATATTCCTTAAGAGGAATTTATAAAAAATATATTTTAAACTTAAAATGAATTAAAAATTCTCTTTATAAAGAAAAATTATGAAATATTTTCAAAACAAAGAAATTGTAAAGAAATTTAAAAAAGTCTCTAAAATGTAAAAGTCGTCTGAAATTCTATAAGTTAAGAATTTGCAAAAAAAATATTTAATAAAAGAAAATGACAAAAATATTGACCGAATAAAATGTCTTTATATAGAAAATTTATCACAAAATTATTTTTAATTTAAAATGTAATAAAACGAATTTCTTTAAACAAAAAAAAAAATTAAGTTATTCTTTAAATTAAAATTGAACTTAAAAGAAAAAATTTAATTTTTTTAAATTTATCAAAAAAAAGTTAAGAAAATCTTTAATCGTTTCCTACAATCCACCCAAGTAAACATTTTTTTATTTTTCTTTATTTTTAAAGAACTCCTTAAAATATGAACTTATTACCACCATCTAAACCATTCACTTATGTTGGAACTTTATGTTTAAAGACTTAATTTCTTGTTGTTAAAAATAGTCGAAAACAAACCACAAAGTTTACTTTTGTTTTTGTTACTTTCCATTAAAGACACTTTATTGGGAAGAGTTTTTTCTGTTTCTGTTTTTGTTTATGTTGTCTGTCGTTGTAATGTTGTCAAAAGCATTAAAACAGGACATTAATCCTGTTGATGGTTACATACTTACGGTTAAAGGCTTTACTTCCACACCCTATAGAACGAATAATAGTTAAAAGAATATTTTTTTGGGGTTTTTTTCGTATTTTTCTTAAACAAACATAAGTAAATACGTATGTTTCTTTAAGAATGTTTGTAGAAAGTTAAAGCAAAAGAAAAGGGGTTGATCTGGCAACTACTCAGCAGAGATGGAAATATGTTAATTAAAATTTTATTAGTACTCAATAGTACTAAAAGACTGCATAAAACAAACCTTTTAAATATCGTTAGAGAAAGTAAAAACTACATCTCTGTCTTATGTCTTTATTTTCAATTTTCTTTACAAGTTTTTCATTTCAAACCATCTCCCTTTTGTCGTTCTCAATGATATGTAATGTTTATGCTTTAGTGAACGATTTGTGGTTTATTCCATTTTATACTTTTTGTTTTCAAACACAAAACCATACATTACTTAGCTCTCCCCCTTTTAAAGTAAAACCTTCTTAAAGTTTCGAAAGCAACATTTCAAAACCCTTAACATTATTATTATTTTTTTTTCGTTATAAAAGGGGAGGTTAATGGCTTAAGAAATCGTCCAGTTTGTTGTTCTCATGAAATGAGTAGTTCTTTGTTGCAAGTATTTTTTTCCTATTTAATATGAAATGCATTTGTAAAGTAAATTTAATTGTATTAAATGTTTTTGTTTATTTGTAATTACTTAAATTATTTGTGTTTGTTCAAATACTACATATACATATGTAACTATAGCATACAATTTAAACCAGAGGTTCTTAAAAGGTTTTTGTATAGGCCCCTTAGCCAGCCTTAATACGAAAGAACTCTAAAACCTACCAGGAATCTGTAAATATAACATAGTGCAACAGCAATTACAGCATCTTACTAGATTTTGTAAAAATTATTTTAGAAAAATTTTATAAAATCTTTTACTAGCAGAAAATGTTTGTTAAATTTTGCTATTTATTAAGCCGAATTCACCCATTATGTCTGAACAAAAATTTTGTACGGACAAATTGAGTTTCAAAAAGAGAGACGTCAAACTCAATAAAAAAAAAGTTTTGTTCAGACACAATGAGTGAATTCAGCTTTACAGTTTTTTAATAACTCTTTTTATTTTAAAAGATTTTTAAAAAATAACACAGGCCGACAAATTTTGAAAAAAGTCAAAACCCTAGAACCAGAGTATCCTTTTTAAAGGTTTGAGTTGCGCTGAATCCAAATCTGATTTCTGAATTTCACATCAATCAAATCAGGTTTTTGTGATATCAGAACATAAAGTTTGAAGAAACCCTGTTTTAGGCCATTTTTGAGACATTATAACAGAGCGAGTTAAACTGTTTTCTATAGTTATTATGTCGTCTAAAAGTCCTACCTATTGGCTTTAAAATAAAAGTTTAACCCCTGTTGCATTTTGGTCCTTCTTTGAGATCTCGTAACAGCGCAAGTTCAACTTCTTTCATAAAGTTTGTTATGTGTTCTGAAAGACCTACCTATTGGCCTTAAAACATTGGTTTAACCTCTGTTGCATCTTGGCCCTTCTTTGAGATATCGTAACCGTAAATCAAAAAAAAAACCGGGTTGCTGGTTTAAAAATTTGTTGGCCTGTGTAATCTTTGTATAAGAATTTTTTGATAAGTTATCTGTTTAAAGAGAAATTTTAAGTAAATTTTCCATTTCTAAAACATTTTCAAGAATTTTATATTTTTAGAAATTTTTTAACATTTTTTTGTCGACAATTAAAAAAAATTTATTGAAAAAAAAATTATTCCAATTTTATTTTATTTTTAAAACATTTTTTTACAAATTATTTAAAAAAATTAAAAAAAAATTTTTATATTAATTTTTCATTGAAAAATTATTTAAAAAAATTTTTTAATTTTAAAATTTAAATGTTTTTCTTTTTACTAATGTAAAATTTTTGGAAAATGTCCTTTTTTAGGAAATCTTTTATTAATTTGTATAACCTGTTCCAACTTGGTAAATTTGGTATAAGGCGTTTGTATTGATGTTTATAATTATTATTATCCCAATCCGATTTACGTTATGATAATCGAAGCAGAATCACTCTTTGAGTCAAAAGAGTTTTATATGTTCGTTCGATCATGAATTTCAAATATCATTAGTTTACAGTACATCTGTTGCCGGAAACATTTTAGCTGTTGCTGACTACATAAGTCGCATAGATTTCAAATATATAAAAAGAATATTTTTATCAGCTCTCGTTTTCGAGATATAGCTTTATGTCAAAAATGAAGGCAGTTGCGTGAAATATGTACATATATTAGTATAACTGAAGGACGGTTTGTCCTATTTAAGAAAATAAGAAATCCGAAATAAGACGATAAAATTATCTTAAAGCTATGCTAACACTGTTATTAAATTTGCTTAGTAGTTTAAGAGATATCGAAAAACTTTTTCCGAAAAAATCACATCACAAGTTTATAAAAAATGAAAATGCAACAATTTTTTTTTTTCAAAAAAAGTTTAGTTGTGTAATTGCTAAAAAAAAAAGTAAAAATAAGTTTTGTAAGTCAAGCAAACAATTTTAACTAAAAAGGTTGGCAAATAGAAGAATTAATTATGTCCAAATTCATTGTCATTAGTTAACTAACGACAATGGTTTAGCCAATGATATTTAATTCACAACTCTTTGTTTACTACTAATAATGCCAGTTGGGCAACAGCTAATGAAAGGTGATTTTTTAAGAGCCTTCGGATTTGATTTAAAAGAAAAACACATAAAATTTAAAGAAATGTATAAAATCTTTATTTGAGTCGATAGAACGATCTATATAATTCAATGTTTCAAGATGATTCCGCGGTCAAGCGGCTACGCTTCAAATGGTTCATACGCTGGATCCAAATTTGGCATACTCTCTCCAACATATCTCACAAATAAATTCTTCAATATTAGCTTCCTGTACGTCAATTGTTGCGGGCTTGTACCTATACAAATGAGCCTTAACATAGCCCCTTAAAAGATTGTCTGAAGGCGTTAAATTACACGATGTAGGCTGCCAATTGACCGGCCCCAAACGTGAAATAATCTGTTTACCGAACTCGCCTCTCAATTGGGTCATTGTTTCGCGTGCCGTATGGCATGTGGCACCGTCTTGCTGAAACCACATGTCAGCCAAGTCCAGCTCTTCCATTTTGGGCAAAAAAAAATTGTAATAATCGCACGGTAGCGCTCGCCATTTACAGTAACGTTCCTGCTTCGTCGTCGTCGGTCAAATGATGCCACCGGTCCATAATCCATACCAAACAGTGCATTTTTCGGAATGCATTGGCAGTCCAATAATGTAAATTTGGTGCGAAATTTAGTCACAAGATTCCGAATAGCCGCCTCAGAAGGTCGCCCAAACTGACCATAAAATGGAAGAAGTGCACGATGCACTTTCTTAACTGAGCATGAATTTTGGATAATGAAACTCAATAATCTGCCAGCGTTGTTCATTCGTAAGTCTATTCATGGTTAAATTATAGACCAAACTGTACATGTTTAACAGTAACATGTTACACGAAAACAGCTGAGCTGCAAAAAACAGTGTTGCCAAAAAGAAAGTTTCTAAGAAATTACCCTTTTTCATGTTACCTAAAAATATGCTGTAGCAATATTAAAATTTTATAAGGTACCATTCCTAACTTAGCTAAACAGTGGCTACCATTTTTGTTTGCAATTGGTTAACTAATGGTTTAGTTTGCAAAATTTCTAATAAAGTTTTTTTTTATCGATAAAGAAATGGGCTTAATAAAGTTGATACTAACATTGAAGTTTTACTTTTTTTACACTTTTGTAAAAAAATTTATATTTTACCGCATTTTAGAAATATTTGTTCATGTATTTGCCTTCCTTAAGGAATTTATTACGTATTTAAAAGTAAAAGTTTTGCAAAGGTTTACTTCTCACCTGTTTAGAATATTATTTATATTTTTTTTTTGCAACCTAAACCTCCAGTACATATTAAATAACAAATATTGATTGGAAAACTAAATTTTAGGCCAATTGATTTAAAAAATTTCTCCACAAATTTATTTACCCCATAAATGGTTTAAACCTCAATTTCATCAATTTCAAAAAAATACTTTACACTCGTTTGCCAACAAATTTATCTAGTTGACCTCATCATTTAATTTTCCTTTATCTCTATTTATTGACCGTAACTGTTCCCCAAAGTATGAAAAATAAGGCAACAAATTTTAACCCTTAAATATATTTCGTTTTTCTTCTTCATTTTTATTTTTTTATTTTTTTTTTCTCATTTTGATTAAAGCACTGTATTTCATTTAACACTTTTTCTGTTCTATTGTTAATCGGAAATCTGAAAAACCTTATGCCGCAAACAAACTACAATTTATGTGAAATATGCAGATAAAAATAACAATTTACATGATTTTTTTTTCTTTTTTGTTTTTTTGGCTCTAAATACCAAATACGATGATAGAAAATAATCTTATTTCACTTTCTATTGAATTTATGGCTTTAAAAATACTCTACTTAGGTTTTTATAAATAAGGAGAGGGGGAAAAACAATCTTACATTTTTGACTGAAATGATAAAAAAAAAGGCAAAAATGGTTAAATCCAAATTTAAGCCAACAAATTTTTTCTTCTATTTATCCAAAAAGGAAAAGATTTTAAGCCAAATGCGTAAAATTTATTAAGTTTTTTCTTCTTCATTTCACTGCTTCCTTTCGTTTGAACTAAATATCTAAAGGAATTTTTCATGGCATGTGAAAAAAGAACTAAAGGAAAACAAAAACAAGAACAAAAAGTAATACTTGTAGTTTATATAGACTAAAAGATAAGAACAAAAAAACTCTTTCCTGGGGTTGTTGCCGACAATTTAAACTAAATTTATTGGTTTAACGGATTTATATACCCTACACCACCATAGATGGAAGCGGGGGGTATTATAAGCAGTAATCTTAATGCAAAAAAGTAGTATCACGCCCATCTTTAAATATGCCGATCGATTTAAAAGCACCTTCTGATTTGAATAAGCGATATACGGCCAAATGGTCTGTCTATCAATTTAAAAAAACAAATCGCAACTTTAAATATATGTTTTTTATATTTCTGGCACATGTTTGACCCAGGGACTAACCTTATTGAGTTTGTCTATAATCAGTACACAATACAGATGTTCTCTCCAAAAGGGACTTTGACATTAATACTTGATTGTAAATAAGTATTTGTATTTAAAAAAATGCCCACAATTATATTATTAAATAATAACGCAAATGTGTTATATATGTATATCTTCCAACCGAATTTTGTAAAGGCTAAACTCTGACACCCATTATAAATAAGTCCCACCCTCGAAAAATTCCTTAACTCTAATGAAACTGTTAAAAATTATTAAAAACAAGATAAAATTTACCACAAATAAGTTTTTACATAAAAATAAATTTCTTCATAAAATTTTTCAATGATCGGTCCAATATTGACTTTAGTTCCCATACAGGGTCCACTTCCGAAAATAATCCAAACACTTAATAAACTCCTTGCATAATAGAATCGAGATAAAATCAAACACTAAAAAACGTTTTGTGAACACAAAAACATCTGTTTAATTTTGTGATCCCGGGTACCCTCCTGGAAATAATCTAAAATACAGTAGAAAAAAAAATTTACTAGAAAACACATTGTTTAACTAATTCAGAACAAATAGGGTATAAGACGATCGGTTTTGAACGACAACTTCATACTTGTTTGTTTTTGCTTAAATGGTTTTAGGATACATCTATATCTAAAATACCCATACGAAGAGAAGAGGCAATCAAGTATGCAGCAAGAAGTAGTTAGCAAAACACATTTTTACGATATACAATTTAACCATTTCCCAATGGGTTAAGTAAGAACTTCAAAATCTTAAAAATGTGATAAAAATTAAAAAAAAAAATCTCAATAATTTTTGGACCTGTTACACATTCTAATCGAAAGAATTAAGTTTCAGTAGTTTCAGTAGCCATTTTGATTGGTTTTGATTTTACTTCATTAATAAGATAATGAAATTTAATAGGTTTCTATTCTTTGGACCCAGAAAATGTATTTCAATGTTTTTTTTTTTTGGTTTGTCGAATAAAAAATGGGACAAAATATATGATATTTGAATCTGCTGACATTTCCTTTGGTTTATTACAAATTTAAGGGGTTTTAAAACCGAAAATATAGTTTTTGAAATGTTGAATTTAAGTCAATATGTATGACTTAACGGCCAACATAAAGCCTCCAATTGGAAATGAGTGTGACACGCCCACTTTAGTCTTTGAGAACTCAGTTTACGTTTGGAAATTATAAAATTAGATTTTAGGATTCAATTAGATAATATTCCGATAACATTATGTTGAGTTTTTATTTAATTTTTGTAATCAAAATTCAATTTCGACCAACTCTGATGACTTGGTTTCGAAATTAAATAATATTAGTAAAACTATTAAATAAACTTACAAAATCAATTTATTTAGGAATATTTTCTGTATATAGGATTTAAATAAAATATGGAACTGTGACTTTTTAAACGTATTTAATAATTATTAACATATTACTTTGCACTTAATAACGTACATATATGGAATAGCATAACGTTAAATGGCCTCCACAGATTTATTGGCAACTGTGCAATCATTTTTCAAAATGTTTAATGACAATTATGAACAAATGATGCTGTTTTTGTAGCAGCCAAACCTATATTATTTTTAAATATATTTTTTAACGATAAAAATGTGTTGCTAACCCTGAACTGTCAGATGTCAAAATGTTGCCTTTTTATTTGTTTGGCAACACTTTGCCGCATAATTGCGACACCCAGTATATTTGTTTTTACTTCCAATGTTCCAATCGTTCAGCAAATAATAAAACTTTGAATATTATTTTCCTATTAAATTTTCAAATGGCTTAAATCAAAAGAAACAAATATATTAAAATATTTTTCTATTTTTATTTATTGTGTCTTTTCAAGGTAAAATGTTCTCTATAAGTTTCAAATTTTTATGTGTTTATTGTGTTTCGAATTTTTTTTGTATTCAAATATTTTTAAAGATTCAATATCTTTTCTACAAAATTTTAAACTTGTTCTTATTAGCATTAAAAAAGGAAAATAAATACTTTTTTAAAATTATTTAATTTTTTTTATTTTTATATAAAATTGCCAATAAAATAATATTTACTAAAATATTTTATTTGAATTTTATCAAATTTAATATATTTTCTATTTTTTAATGAAGACGGTCTTTACTCAGCTTTACTTTGAACTTTTAGTTGAATAACGCAAATTTTTCTAAATCTGTTCTAATTACTAATCCTATAACTAAAGGCTATGGTTTTGTATAGTAGTCCCTGAAAAAAAAAACTTGGCTTCTGATAATTAAAAAAAAAATTTTGTAATCTATTTCCTATCAGTTACATATACGCAGAGGAAAAAAAAATGTTCTAACATTATGCACGGCTGGTGTCAAATTGTAAACGAAGCGTTCTCACTTTTTCGAGAACATCCGTTCACAAATTTAAGACCAAATGTTGTCAAACTAAAAACAAAATAATAAAAAATACCAAATGTTGTCAAATCAAGAACGAAATGTTGTCAAATCGGGAACGAAAATCTAAAAATACCAGACGTTGTCATCAATCAAGAACGTTCGTTATCGAAATAAGAACGAAGCGTTGTCTAAACAAGAACAGCTGTTGTCGAAATAACAACGAAACGTTGTCAAAACAAGAACGGCTGTTGTTGAAATAACAACGAAACGTTGTCAAAACAAGAACAGCTGTTGTTGAAATAAGAACCAGGTGTTCTTGGAAAAATGACAACATCCGTTGTTAAATCAAGAAAAAACGTGCTTAGCTCACTTTTGACAACGGATGGTGTCAATTTCGGTGTTTTTTGAACGGTTTTTTCCCTCTGTGTACTTATAGCATTAAAATTTCTTTCGAAGTAATATGATTGAAAATGGATTTTTATATAAAAGCCTTTGAACAATGCACCCACATTTGACCAGGTGGTGCTGTAACACTGCATTATAATAACAAGACAATGCTGCTGAAATTAAAACTTTTTATTTCTCATAGCTTTTTCAGTTTTCTTTGCTTTTTGTCCATCACTTCTTCTAAACAGGGCTCAAATCGTCACATCCGTGAACGTATATTTGTCACATAAAAATACACTTTTCGGTTTATGAAATACATATGTGAACTAACTGCTCAATATTTAATGCGAGATAAAAATATCCGTAAAATCGCAAAACTTAAGAAGTAAGATTTCTATAAACTGTCCTCCGTTAACAAAATTGCTTTTAAGTTCATTTGAAAAATTGCTTAAAAATTGAAGCTGGCTGTTTATAAATAAATAGGATTTTTACAATAAGTATTATTATTATTGATTGAGTAAATCTTTGCCCCGTTATATGATTTTCTAGTTCAATCAGGATCAACTGGCCCTAATTTTGCGTTTCTAGTACCCTAAAGTACCCTAAAAGTTGAAAAAGTACTTTTACGCCCCTGCTTACCCGAAATGTTCCCCTTTCTCTTACACATTAATATTGTTGTAAAAATTTTATTATGTCTGAATAGTAGTAATTTACTATTAAACGCATTTTCCCGATTTTCCCCCTTTTTGGTACTTTTTTAGTCCCCATTCTAGTGTCAAATTTTTTTTTCTCCATTAGAAGCTTATGTAAAGCTTTTCATGAATTCTATCAAAATTCAAAAATTATTTTTTTTAAAAAAGTACCAAAAATAAGCACAATTTGTATCCCTATAAGATCGAATTCCCAAAAAGTACCAAAAACGTATTTTTATTTTTTTTTTGGAGATGTGACGCTTGCGGTTTAAATTAAATTTCTATGTTTATTGGTTTAGTAGTAACAAGGGGCTCCAAAAAAGTACCAACATATAATTTTTAACCCGTTTTTAACCAAGGCCTAGGCCCTCAATTTTTGCTTATATTTGAGTAAAGTTCAGTGCTTTTCAAATTTTGTTTGTATCTTGTTTGGTTAAGAAGATATAAGGTTACCGATTTTTCCCTTTTTTACCCTCTAAATATTTGGATTTCCAAAAATCCCTTCTTAGTGGATCTATACAACGCGAGAAGAGCCCACAGTCCAAATTTTAGAGTCTAGCTCTATTAGTTTGGGCTGGGCGATAATGAATCAGTCAGTCAGTAACGTTAGTCCTTAATAATCGATATATATATATATATATATATATCGATTATTAGCGGCAAAAATAATTCCACTGTGTTTCACCGATCCATTAAACGAATTCATTTGATTTTAAAGCTTTCTTTGAATTACAAAATAAATAGAAAAATTAAACCGGTTTAATACTAACGTAAATTAATCGCAAATAGGTTTTAACTTTCTTTTTCAAATGTTACATCTATTTTGAGTTTTTAATATAATTTAAAGTAGTTTGGAAGGTAAAACCTATTGTGAACTAAGAAACAATTACGATCTGTTTGCAATCGCATGTCGGGTTACGGGTTACGGAACGTATAACATAAATTTTTCCCACGTTTATCAACACGATCACGAATGTGACAATTCCACCCCAGATATCACAAGATATTAATAATTTCCTGAGCGAGTCTTCATCTTAAATATTATTTTCAATTAATTTTTTTACATTTAAAGGTTTCGAATATATTTTGTTATCTTCATTTCTTTACCAATAAAAAATTTTGTTACATAAAATCTTTTAAATAAAAATGTTATCAAGTAATAAGTGAAGAATTATTTTTTGCTTTAGGAAATGGTGTATTTCTTTTTAACTTTTTCTCACATCTTACATCCATGCATGCATCCATACATACATATATACATATGTGTGTGCGCTTATGTGTGTAAAGTAATTGTCGTTTAATGTTAAATTCCTCAACATTCTATGATAAAAATGTTTGCAACCTAAATAGATACCGGGATTCTCTGCTATGAGTGAGTAGATATTCTGTTCTTCTGTTTAATGGTTTCGAAATTGTATTTGGTTTTTCGTTGTATAAATAATTCCTTGTTTTTTTGTTTTTTTTTTTGTTTTGAATAGTGGGAGTAGACAGAAGCATAATATTAACTTTGTTCATCGAAAGCATTTGTTTTAACAGTGCGTTAAGTTACAGCGACACGACACAATGAAATACAATGCAAAATACTGTCGAACGTGCCAGTTACTATGGCAGAAGAGACCTCTGGTATTTAAGTTAGTTCTTATCAGTGTTAGTTGCTTGCCGCATTTTTTTCCTTTTTTCTTTTTTTTCGCTTATAAAATTTATTTATTTTCTTTTTTTTTCTTTTTTACTTTTTTGTTTCTTAAAAGTCTGTAAGTAATGATTATCTGCCATAAGTTCTTTAGTCCCAAATATTAAGTCCTTTTTATGGGATTTTTATTTTCTTTTCATCGTTGGCTTGTTTTCGTTATTGAAAAAGTAAATAAAAATAAAGTCTTTTTTTTTTTGTTTTTTGTTAATATTTTGTATGTGAGTATATGTTTGTGTGTGTGTGTGTGTGTGTACGTTTGGGTGTATGTATTTGAAAGTATATTTCCGCTTCATTGCAAAATCTGTCATAAATGACACGTTCCATTGATTTCCGGTCACTAACTTAATGATTTTTGTTTTCTTCTGTTTTCTTTTCAATTAAATAAACGCAATTTTCAATAAACACTTAACAGTGTTAATGTCAGCTAAAACAGAAAATGGTACACATTTATCATTTACTAACCAAAGAACTCAATGACACTGATAACAATCTTATTAATAGTTTTCCAATCCCATGAATTTTTTTCATTTCGAAAAGGGAAGAAAATGAAAGTGAGATTAGTATAAAAAAAATTAAAACAATTTTCTTTGTATTCAATTTGTTGCAGCCATGTGTTGATAATAATTTTATTAATTGTTTTTTTTCTTTCTTTGCACTCTCTTTTATCTGTTTTTGATGTTTTGTATTTATTAAAAAGGGGACAGAAAACGATAAACAATATTATGAATTTATATTATATTTTGAATATTTTTTTGCAAACCGAACATATCACGCTGACAGAAAGGTAAAGATAGCTATAGATGTATGTAGGTATGTAAGAAGTGCTTAAAAAAATTTTAATTAATTTTCGCTGGGTACTGTTGAGGTAATCAGCTTAAATAAAGCTCTTAAACACCCTTAAAAAATTCAGAGTTAATCAGGAAAAAACATTTTATTTTTTTGGGAGGTTGCAGTATTCAATGTAATATTTTATTCTGGGGGAGCGCAAAGTCATTTGCTTATGCAAACAAACCAATAACTTGAAAGACACTATTGTGCGCACAATTGCTGAGACACGACCCCAAATATTTTAAAAAGGTTGTCGAAAATTAGTCTATCAAAATGTGCAAAATTTGAGCCAATAGCGGTGCCCACATGCCCAAAATCATATTTCTTCACTAATGTTTAAACGTTTTCTAAGAAAAAAATACAATTTTTTGGTTTTATCTCTGGAAAACTGTAGACTAGAGTGGTTACAAGGTATATGGTAAAACTTTTTTAGGGACTATCTTTCGGGGCACCCCCCTTAAATGTGCCAATAGGATAGAAAATTCGATTGACAAAGTTTCAGCCCAATCGGAAAACGCTAACACGTGCCTCATTAAGGATGAATTTGGAAAAAACAGCGATTTTTCACTAAAATTTGTATTTATTTGTCCTTACAACCGAGACCATTCATTCTAGGAACTTGACTCGAGTCATATTTTATAGGAAATTACTTACTATAAGTGTTTTGTATACGGAATTATTTTAAGAAATTTAATTTTTTCCACTTCTTTTTTAGTTTTTTGAAAAAGGACATTTTCGAGTTTCGCGTGTCCTTGATCTTATTTGGTTAAAATTTGGTGAAATCGTTAAGGATATCAGATCCAATGACTATAAAAAATTTTGTAAAGTTCGAACCTTTATTCAATCTTTTATAACATTTTTTAATTTCAGGATATATGGGAAGGACACGAATCCTTGCTCCGAAATTTTTGAAATTTTAAATTTGGGTATATTGTATTAACCTTATTATGTGTGCCAAATTTCAACTCTTTAAAATAACTTCTTATATTTATGGCCACTCGTTATATGAAATTAGGACACTGTGCGACGTGGCTTGATAAATGCTAAATATCACTTAATCTATTGGTATAAGGAACAAAATTATTAAGACCAAAATTAATAAGAATAAAATTTCCTACGAAATAAGACTCGAGTCAAGTTCCTAGAATGAATGGTTTCGGTTGTAAGGACAAAGAAATACGAATTTTAGTAAAAAATCGCTGTTTTTCCCAAATTCATCCTCAATGAGGCACGTGTTTGCGTTATCCAATTGGCTGAAACTTTGTCAATCATATTTTCTAGCCTATAGGCACATTTTAGGGGGTTCCCCGATGAAAAATCCAAAATTTATTTCTTGTAACAACCTTACTGTAGACATACATATTGATTTTCCTCGTAAACCCGAGGAATTGTAGCAAATTCTGTATTTAAACTTTTCCAAAGTTTCTCTGCAATAGGCGGGCAATCTAATGTTTTAATTGCGAACTACTGATTGTTGTGTTTCTAAAAGGAAGAAGTAGCATTCATTTATTGACAGGAAATACGTTTTGTGTTTGACATTTGGACGCTATACGCTTTAACAAAACTGGAAGGTATTAAAATCTTACTTTCAAAAAACTGAGTTTAAACCCAACCTGTAAGAAATTTACATGGAAATTTTTGCCGAAGATAAAGGTTTTCAGTTCAGTTTGCGCATCAATTCATTATCCGAATTGACAAAAATGGACAAAACATCACGTGTAACTTTCCATCTATTCATTCAGCCAATAACATTAATAATGTTGCTGAGACAACTATCCGGACACAATTGAGGCCTTGAAACACGAAATCAAAGTTGCCAATAAAGAAATTTAAGCCTAAACAATCAAAAAAGGACTTGAAAATGGGTTAATCGGATGGGGTACAGTCAAGCAAACCGTGTTATTGTTGTAAGATGTAGGTATAAAATTTACAAGTTATCCCATTAATTATGCTAAATTAAAAAAAAAGTTTTATTTTGCATCGCATTTATACAGTTGCCTGCCAATGCCGCCTTTTAAAGACGCTTTATCTTTAAATAAAAAACGAAAACTGAATTTTACCTCTTCCAAACAAATATTACGGATTTTATAAGATTTTGGTTTTAACAAAATTTTTTTCTATGGCAAATCTCCCATTGTGAGCTGGTTTATACTCAAGCAAAGTTACAGAAATTAAGGTTTGTTGTAAAATTTTTTACGACATAAGAAAGTGTATAGAAATGGACAATTTAAAACGAAAAAAAATGTTAATTATCTAATGAATTTTAAACAAAAATTGAAAATAAAAAAAACCTATTTACTTACATAAGTTTCATTTCATTTGACTACCAACAGTTTTTTATTAAGTTTTACTTTTTTTATTTATATTTTTTCTAAAAAAAAAATTAAAAAAACATTTAAACAACAACTAAATGTTTTACACTCCCTGGAGTCTTATTCAAATCAGCAATTTTCTTCTCCCCTTCATATGCGCGACATTTGTAATGGGGAAAATAAAAAATATTGGTAAAAGTTTTCATTAAATTAAATTAAAAGAAAAGAAAAAAACCAAACATTTTATTACATTTTTTTCTCTTATCAATTGGACAGTTTATATTTTCATTGCCTGTGTCAGCATCATTATTTTCCTTTTCCTTTTTTTTTATTTTCATTTTTATATACAAATTTGCATGATGACATTTAGTCTTCTTTATTCTAAACACAAGGAATCTCAAGTAATACTTGACAGCATTTCGTTTTTTTTTTTCTTGTCTTTTCCTTTTTTTTTTGACAATGTCACCTTCTTTCTTCGAAACTCAGGCAATTGCCCCTACTACGGTCAAGGCAGAGGCTGGAGTTTTGAGTCAAGAGTATGAATGAAAGCAAATTTTTTTTGGTCGTCGTCTTTTTTGTTCTATAGAGAGCTAATAACGCCAACGATATCACTTTTTCAAACAAACTGAGAGTTGGTGAAAAATATTACAAAAACAAAAAATATTTTGTTTTACTTAAATAAATGTATTTAAGAAAAGTCCCAGCAAACATAAAGCAAAGCCAAGGTACCAGCTTTTAATTGAAAATGACAACCATTTTTTTGATCCAATTCTTTTCAATTTTCAAATGATTTTAAAATAATTTGAGCCTTTTTTGGTCAAGCGAAAGCTTTTTTTTGTCAAGAAGTTAGAGTTGTGATTTTGGGAATTTTAGATGAACTTAATGTTGGTCACATCCATAAAAGCACATTATAATTATGTATTAATTTATTTTACCCATAACAAAAATAATCAACCCAAATCAAGAGCTAATTAAAAAAAAAAATTGTTTGTTTGAATAAACATGTTTATTCTATTGTTGGTTGAGTTTTAATTAAACTTTTAATTGTATTAACAAAAAAATTAATTGTATTTACAACACTTTTTTTTCTGTGCAGAAAAGCTTTTTTCTATTGTATATATTAAGCAGTTTTCTTAAAAAAGCTTTTTTGTTTTGCATGAAAAGCGAAAGCAATAAAGGCCATGTCAGATAAAACTTTTGCTTCGCGTTGAATATGTATATAAAACATGTCACATAAAGAACTTTTAACGCAGCGCGAAGCGAAAAGTTCGGCAACTCTCATCTTTTTGCGTGCTTTGACAATAAGCTGGTATAATTTTCTCATATTTTGTCAGTTTTTTAAGTGTTGCCAAAGTTTTCATTGTGACATACACCTTTTGCTTCACGCTTTTCTGCCAAACTTACAAACGTCGCGCAAAGTGACAAAGTTTTATCTGGCATGGCCTTAAGTGTTTCATCAAAAACTTGTAAATAAAAATTGTTTTAAATTTTAAAATAGTAAATTAGAAAATTTATAAAATGTCATAAATAAATATGTGAAGCTTTACCGTTTGCAAATTATTAAACATTTGTATTTGATATTCAATAATTCAATGTTTGCTGGGTTTTTCATATTAATTTTTTGGTCGGTTTTCTACAAAGATACAAAGAAGCAAATTAGCAACGTTGTCTCAAACTTGTGTTATTTCTGTAACTCGTCAGCTGCTCTTTGAGGGAAACTCTTCTTTTTAAAGGCAATTATTTGCAGGCATTTACAATATTGAAAAAGAAATGTTGCTTGTTTTTTTGCTTTTTCTTCATAAAGAAGCCAAGGGAAAGCATTTCATTTTATTGTTGTTGTTGTTGTTGCCAACAACAAAATGATATAAATATGAACAAAAGAATTTCAAGTCACTTGAAGAAAAAAGAAAGATACTTGAGTGATTTTAACACACACAAAAGTTCAAAGGAATTGCTTTTTTAGCAGCAAATAAATATTGCAGAGTTGCATGTGGGTGACGGGACGACAGTGACTTGGGCGAATGCTCAAAAGAAGGTTCAAAATTATAAGCCTTTTGTTGTTTAGCATTATGTCCAAACTGCAACTGAACTGACGCCTACAACGATTTGAAAAGAAATCTAAAATATTCCTTTAAACCATTAAAACGCCTGCTTGTTTTTGGGTCTATTGATTTTTAAATATTTTCCGTAAAAACAAAAAATCACTTAAAAAATTGTTTTTTGTTAGTCTGCATTTAGACACGGCAACATTTGGAAGGAAAACATTTAGTTTGGTAGCATTATTACCTTATTTATTTTTTCTGGTGTTGTTTTGTGTGGTTTTAACAACAATAATAATAGTGATAGTGGTGTTGTTTCGGTTGAAATAATAGAAGAACACAATAATCAAAGTTTTGAAACAATGGTTCAAGAGGAAGAAAACCAACAAGAATCTGAAATAGAAAAAGAACCAAGAAAAAGTACTAGACAAACAAAACCTCCTCCAAGCAGATTAACCGATCTTTATGAATCCATATTTAAAGCTGTTTCAAATCATGATGTTCCTAATACGTTCTCAGAAATTGAAAATGCATTAAATCGAAATCAGTGGCTTAAAGCAATAAAAAGCGAACTAGATTTTATGAAGCAAAATAATGTTTGGAAAGTTGTTGAGAACCCTAATAATAAAAAACATCTTAAATCAAAGTGGGTCTTTGTTATTAAGTCTGATGGAAACCCTATTCGTTTTAAAGCAAGGTTAGTTGCAAAAGGTTTCTTACAGAAATTCGAGGTTGATTACGCTAAAACCTATTCTCCTGTGGCAAAGTTAAGCACATTGCGTGCAGTATTGGCAGTTGGTGTTAAAAGAGGCTACATGTTTTACCAGTTAGATGTAAAAACAGCGTCTTTGCATGGTGAGCTTAAAGAAGAAATTTACATGGAAATCCCAGAAGGAATGGGGGAAAACCCAGGAATGGTCTTAAAGTTAATTAAGTCATTGTATGGATTAAAACAAAGTCCCAGATGTTGGAATCAAAAGATCAATACAGTTCTGGAAGGACTAGGTTTTATAAGATCACAACATGATTACGGTCTCTATATACAAAAAGTTTTAATAAAAAAGAAACATTTCTTCCTCATTACGAGGATGAAGTTTTAATTAGAACGTGTAAAAAAAAATTATCTGAAGTTTTTTAAATGTCTGACTGTGGAAAACTGAGTTATTATCTTAGAATGAAAATTGAGTAAAATATTCAAGACGGAAAAGTATTTAGAAAGTTTTATCATAATTCGAAATGACAAAGTGTAACCATATTGATACTCCAATGGAAAAAGGTCTTCAGTTGACACGTATGAAAGATGAAACTTTTGATAAACCTTACCGAGAACTTTTAGGAAGTTTAATGTGTTTAATGCTATGTGTACGCCCTGATATTTGTGATGCTGTTGGATACATGGGTCGATTTCAAGAAAACTTTAGTGAAGTGCATTGGTCAACTCACAAACGAATCCTAAGGTACCTTAAAGGAAGCAATTTAGTTATGTTAAAAAATATGAAAAAGGTTATGAAAGCAATGATGTCCTGGTTGGTTACGTAGATGCTAATTGGGCCTTTAATACAGATGATCGTAAATCAACTAGTTGGTATATTTATTATTTATATGGATGTCCTGTTTCTTAGTGTAGTAAAAAACAATTTCATCAAGTGAGGCTTAGTATATTGCTCTAAGCTTGGCTACCTCCGAAGGCTTATGGCTTAAAGGAATTTTAGAGGACATACAAGTATCTGAACAACCAATATTACTTTATGAAGATAATGCTGGTTGCATTACTATGTTACGAAATTCGGAATCTAAAAGGTCAAAACACCATTTTATACGATATCATGTATCAAAAGGTCATTTAAAAATACAACATATTTCAACAAAAAAACCAAATCGCTGACATATTTACAAAGGCGCAAGATAAACGCAGCTTTGTAGCAATTAGAGATTGTTTACAATTGTTTAATTGTGAGGGGGTGTTGTAATATAATATTTTTGCTATTCACTGTTTGTTTAAGTTTGTTTGTATTTGAATTTGTAATTTTAATATGTTTTGAAATACATATTTGTTATTCGAAGAAAATTTATAGAGACGAAATGACGTTTTCAATTTTATTTAATAGAAATAAATCATTTTATTAAATCTTCGTTGGTTTTAATTGCTTCCTTATATAAAATAAGAGGAATGTTGCCAACAACATGTTCGTCTGTGTTAACGCGAATAAAAAAAACTAAAAAAAATTCCAGATGTTTTTCTTCCAAATGTTCGCCAATTTAAACTAGGACTTAGAATTTCTTACGTGAAAATTTAAATTTCTTACTTAAAATACAAGAGTTTAATACATACTTAGATTAATATCACATTCAACACCAAAACTGATTTTGAAAATTCATTCTCCATTTGGCTATTGGAGAAGAGCTTTTAGGTCGTCTGCTTGTAATGCCTCCTTGTCTTGAAGTAGTTCACCTTTCATTTGACCAAGATTGTTGACCTGCACTGTTTACAAATATTCTTTAAGTAAAATAAATAAAAAAAAAATTTTTTCAAGGTATAAAATTATAAATAAACTTGAGCTTAAATGGAATAAAATAGATACAATTTAATGCCCCAAAAGTTTGACTAAAAATTAACTTAAAATTAAAATAAAAAATTTTTTCATAAAATTCAAAAAGTTTTATATTTAAAATATAAAAACAAATTTCTTACAGTAACACCAAGGACATAATTTTAAGCTTTAATTTTTTTTTTAATTTATCACCTTAATGCCTAAAGAAAAATATTTCTAAATACAAATTTTCCATTTCAAATTAGCTTTTTTAATAAAAAAAATACAACAACAAAACAAAACAAAAATTATATTCAAAGCAAATACAAAATCTTTTGTTAAATTAAGGATTTTTAGACAAACAAAAGAAGCGCGTGCCACAGCAAATCTTTTACTCATTACCGAAATTCACTAACTCAAGGTTCGGTTGCACTCAACACAGTTAAAGTTAAAAAACATTAAAGACATAGAATTAAGAAATGCCTTCGTTTGATATGCCTGCCAATGTTATGGCCTTGATGAGTCATCACATTGACCCTTACCATTGCAAAACGAAAACTATATTTAAACGAACCCTGAATGACGAAAACTACCACCGAATTACTTCACCCACCGTCTTTTATTTAAAAATTTTTTAATGCAATTTATTTGCAAATTTTTTTCTTTCGAGAAATTTCTTAATGAAAAATCGCCATAGTAAATTGAACTCACACTTTCGTTTTAAATATGACATAAACACCGAATATGATGAGGTTTTTAGTTCGTAACTGAAGTGTGAGGAGCGTATGACGTTGGTATGGTTTAGAGAGAGCCGCGTGTGTGTTACTTGTTTTCTCTTTTTTTTACTTATTCGAAAACGAAAAGAAATTAAAAAAAATTCTTATTGTTTACTTAAAATTGTTAGTTTAGTCCATCTGCCTCTTCAAAGGATTATAAGCGCTAATGTTTGAAAAATTTTACAACACCCACCCTGGCAATGCAACAAGCTTTAATATATGGTTTTTTGTTGAAATTACTAACTGCAACCAACCTCTTGATAGCAGCAGTTGAATGTTAATAATAAAAAATTTATGTTTAATCTTTTTTGATTATTCAGCTGCTTTTTTAGGAAACTTGAAATTTTAATTTAAACATTTTTAACATTAAATCAATATTTGCAGATTGCCAAGCCTGGATCTTCTAAAACGTGCAATTGCATTCATTAAAATGTAACTTTAGTCAAGATTAAAAAGCATAATGCTTTTACACATAGACGACAGTAGGCCACAATTGACTACAAACTGTCGAAATTAAATTTTACACGTTTATATAAAGACGTTGTTGTAGGTCAATTTCTATTCTATTCGTAAGCGGCAATAAACAAAAATAGAGCTGTCAATATAATTAAAAATTAACAAAAAAAATACAGCTTCAAAACATTTTATAACTTTATGGTTTGAAAAAGTGTTAGAAGTCATTTAAATTATTTCACATAATTCTCATTTGGTTAAAGAGTCTTTAAACATAAGTACTTGTATCTTTGGCGATAGCTGTGAATCAGTTTGTGTGTTAATGACGTCTCGTCAGCATCGCCTTTAAAGTTTTTATAATTTTTCTCAAAAGTGTATCATAGTTTAGACGAAAACCGAATTTTCGTTCGTGTTAAACTGTTAGATCTGGCAACTCTTTTATTATTTGTTTGGGATTTTTATATGGATAAACTTACGCCAGAAAAATGCTTGCAAATTGCGAAAATATCTTTCGAAAATCGTAGTTCAATTAAAAAATGTTACACCAATTGATCGTTTTTGCACCGCATATACCCTTCAAGATCATACAGGGCTTACCGAATAAGCAATTGTGGCTGAAAAGACGATTCACTATTGCTCACAGCCACTGAGGCTGTGTCCATCCATTTTATAAACAAAAAAAATTGACATACAAATTTTAACCTGTGACATTTTAAGATTCACCAGCTGAAGAATTAAAACCGAATAACAATAGCTTAAGCCCTACCTTCAGTTGTCACTTCACTGTTTTATCGTAATATTCTGTTTAATGATGAGATTCATTTCTGACTTAAAAAGGCCGGGTTACTAGTGTTCGCTCAATGATCGAAAAACGAATTAAATTTTTATATTTAAATGAGTAATTGGTGTTCTTATTTCTTAATAATATGAATTAAATTCTATTACGTCAGCTATGGGCGTGAGGAAATACGTCGTTATACATTAATGGTCGAGTTATTAAATAAATACAAACGATAGCAAGAAATGGTTAAAGCTTTTTCACTAGATAAGGGATATGTTTGTATTTAATGTTTATGCTAGTGGCAACTTGTAACTCTTATTGCGCTTAAAAATAAAATCGAAAACGTAATTTTTTTTCTTTCTGCACTTTGTTTTTCATATTTACTCTTAACTTTATTAAATCTTACGCTCCTTCGTGCGCGCAATCTTTTAAAAAAAGGGTACAATATTTTTCCTTCTGTCGGAAATATACATAAAAAATAAATTTACATTAATGTTTCACAACTTACATAAATGGGTAGTTTTTTATTGCCAAAATTAAGTGTAATCGTAAAATATTATTTGCTTAAATGCGTTGACAACAGAAGTTGTTATAGTTTTTTACTTGTTTTTTTTTTTTTTTTTTTT
>NDXZ01002510.1:6698-19989 GCA_003055125.1 Paykullia maculata
AAATAAGAAAAAAAGCGTCTTTTACGAACGATTTAAAATTTCGAAATAAATTATTTAAGCAATACGGCTAAAATATACAAAATTTTAAAAGATACCAAAACTTCACATAAACACTTGCATTTCAAATTTGCTCCATTTCCGTCCGATAGTTCTTGAGTTAATAAATAACGGACAAACACTTCCCCTTTATAAATACATCTAGATATTCGCAACTGTTTTAAACATTAATTATTAATTAAAAATGTTCACAGAATATTGAAATACCGCATTTCTATTATTAGAACCCAACAAGTCTTAAGAACTTAATGTGTTGGCTAGTGAAACACTTGCTTCTTTTTTCGATAAATACTTTTGTATAAATGACGAAAACAAAAGCATTTTTTTATTCAACTACATAGTTTAACAACAAAAGTAAAAGTGTACCCTACACCAGTAAGATGCAAATCATTGGATCCAAAGGGTGATCTATAGATACCACAATTGCAAATCAGGGTAGTGGTACAGGAAATTTGTATTCCATATTGCCGGTATCTAATTAAAGTCTACAAAGACAACAAGGGCAGCATTTTACAGTTGCTACTTTCTACAACTTTCAATGTTTATGTAATAAGTTTAAATACTTTAAATGTTCTAATTCGTTTAAAAATAACTCCTAAAGATGTCATTAAATGGCTGACAAAATGTGATGTAAATAATGTTATTACTTGAAAAATCATTTTTTTTTTTTTATTTAAACCACCGGCGTAGGAAGGTCATTTCCCAGGGGGTGGTGCCGCCAGACCTTTAGATTTAATTTTTGTTTTGTTCACAAGTTTATCTACGTCGATGATAGAAACAAACCTAACATACATATCGCTCATTTACTAGAAGAACGTCATAACTCAAAAAAGTAGTTTTGCAGAAAATAAGTTTAAAGCTTTTAATCTCAGTGGAAATATTAAAAAGTTTTCTTCTACCATGAGGAGAGTTTACACGCGATTTGCATGAATTTTTTTACACAATATAAAGCATGATATAGTGAACAATTATGCATCATTAACTCCAAAACTTCATTTTTTGGGTTATGACGTTCTTCTAGTAAATGAGCGATATGTATGTAATTCTTATTAGAAATATTACGAGTCGGTTTTTAGTTATATTAACTAGCATGAAACTATAATATAAATTCCAGTTAAAATATGTTTCGTATACAACACATATGAAGAATGTAATTTATTTAAACGAAATTTTGTCAAAACAATTGTTGCGAATACAATTTGATATCTTATCTTAAAAAAGTACATGCATATATATGTATACCTACATATACATATACAAAAACATACATACATACGTAATACAACGAAATGTGATAACCAAGTAAATTTTTCTTTCCCTGCAAAAAAATAAAAATGATCTTGGCAGTTCATATTTGCACTAGAAGGAAAAATGTATAAGGCAAAAGTAATAAATTAAACAAAAGAAAAAAAAGCTTAATACTATATCAATTAAATTAATTAAATTAATTTTTATTTATTTTTTAATCGTTTTTAGATCAACTCCAAATACAGCGAAGAATTAGCACAAGAATGCTTAGAATGGATCAAAACGATTACAAGTGAACCGATTAACACATCCGGTGATATGGACAATTTCTTTGAAGTTTTGAAGGATGGCGTTTTACTCTGTAAATTAGCCAATTGTTTACAGCCCGGCTCAGTGAAGAAAATCAACGAAAGTAAAATGGCCTTCAAATGTATGGAAAATATTTCAGGTAAATAAACTAAACTAAGGCAAAAGCGAATGGAGAGAAATTCAAAACTAAACTGAATTCAACTCGGCCAAGTGATAAATAATACCTCTGTGACAATAACTTAAATTTTAAGTCTCATCCACAAACTTTCTTAACAACAAATATTTGATTTTAGTCAAGTCAAAAACCAATCAGTTGTGTCAAACACCATTATTCCTGTCAGATTGCAAATGTAGGAATTTTATTTGGTTTTACTAAGAATAAAACTTTTTAATTTTCTTAACATGTTGATGATGTATTCAAGAATATCACTGTTAATATAAAGTTTTTACTTTTTTTAAATTATTTATTATATCTTAATCTTTTATTTACTGCAGCTTTCTTGGCATGTGCCAAAATCTTTGGTGTGCCCACGCAAGAAACCTTCCAAAGTGTTGATTTGTGGGAAAGACAAAACTTAAACTCGGTGGTCATTTGCATTCAATCTTTAGGCAGAAAGGTAAGATAACTTAAGTATATAATATTTGATAACCCATAAACTCATTATAATTTTGTATTTCTCCCCTAAATTAGGCCCATAATTTTGGCAAACCCTCTATTGGCCCCAAGGAAGCTGACAAGAATGTCCGCAATTTCTCCGAAGAACAATTACGTGCTGGTCAAAATGTCATCTCTCTTCAGTATGGCTCCAACAAGGGTGCCAATCAATCTGGCATTAACTTTGGGAACACCAGACATATGTAAACCTCTTCTAAATGCAATATGTATTATTATTTAATCTTCAGTCTTCTTATCTGTACAATCAAAATGACTTTTTTAAATTAAAATCCCAAGAGAAAGAGCTTGGCTCTGTCTAATTAACTGTTAACGACATTCCACATAATGGTCTGCATTCCTTTTTCTAATTTACTTAAAACATATTTACTAGCCAGTAAATTCAACAAATGTATAAGTTATAAAAGTGTAATTTTCAAATTAAAATTTTTTGTGTTTTATATGTAATTTGTTTTAGGTTTATACATTAACTTACATATCGTCGGTCTCAGGTAGAAAGGCCCTAACTCACATAATTGTAATTTTACAGGAGAAGGTCAAAACATAATAAAAATTGTATATATCAACATGTTCATTTTTTTTAAACAATTGCTTGTAAAACCGTTATTTTTTAAAATATTACACGAATTTTTTGTGACGAGGTATATTTGTGTGAAATATATTGATATCACTAAAAAAGTCAATATCGAAAGAAAAGTGCGAGTTAGGGCCTTTCTACCTGAGACCAATGATATGTATATACATAAATGTTCTCACTTTTTACATACATACAAACATACGTATAAATAATTACTTTTTGTGTTCTTTTGTTTTATTTCCTTTTTAATTTTGGTTTTTATGGTTATATTCGTATCAATTGATATCAGTTGTTTGTATTTTTTGTTTCATAATTTAATTGGCACCAACTCAGTCTCAATAACTTGAATAATCCAACCTTTGAAAATAATTGCCTCTCGTATAATAAAGTAAATATGTATGTAGATTAATTACCTCATATGATGATGGTATACAGATATACTTATTTATATTTTATAAACATATTTTATGATGTGCCATTAATAAACCTTATACACTTAGTAAGTACATACATACATATATTGGAAATATTTACAAGTGTCCTTATCTCAAAAATACCTTGTTCAATATTGTTCGTTTGTATTAAAAAAAAAGTAATTCGCCAAATTTGTCTTCTATCCGTAATTTATTCTTTTTGTAATAATAAAAAATAAATATTTTATAAAATAATTTTTGCTTTTTTATTAAGGAATTCAGATTCGCCTTGCTGGCCCTAATGTAATTGTTGTTTTGTTTATTATGTTAAAAAACTGGAATATGGGTACATAGAGTAGTCACAAGTGGTCAATTTTAGATTGTAAATGTTATTTACAAAGTTTCGGCTGAACCCTATTATATTTTTACGTGCTATAATAAGCTGGCGTTTACACATACATGTAACAGTTGAACAGCAGCTTTTAAATTTTAAAATCTTAATTATATTTCCAGGCACCCAGTTAAGATCTTACATATGTGTATCATATTTAATTTTATTAACTACATACATTTTTAATTTACCTTTTGTGGCTTCTATTATGGCAATTGCCGCGATGGGACTTTTAAAAAGAAACAGTTTGTCTAAAATGGTCAGCAAATTTTTTAATTTAGTAGTTAAATAAAAAAAATATATTAAATAAAAAAATTTGTTTCCAAAACTTCTTAGTTGCTCATTTTCATTTAAAATATTCCGGAAGCTTTGCATAAAATTCAACAATACATTATTAATGAACACCACCTATCACAAAAGACAAAGCTGCCACAATTTGAAAATTTAAATTTGCAATGGTGCACCAATGAGTTTTGTAACAGCATTTTTCATATATATTTACAAAAAGCAATAATAATAATCAATATAGCATTTTTGTTTAATTATTTTTATTATAATTAAACAAAAATTTTAAAAATATGGATATGAATAATGATTTCATGGACTTTGTCAATGACTATTTTTCTCGGTGGTATCATTCTGAATTGATTGACATCTATACAAAGAAGAAGATCAATAATAAGGTTATATTTACATATTTTGGGCATGAACTAAATTTGTTTGTTTTATAACATAATAAAAATACAAAATGCCTTCTTATGAATTATCGTTGGTGCTTAGACAAATGTCCAGGGTAAATATAATAAACATTGTCCTTTAGTTTCATATTTTTGAAGAATTGGTTTACTTTTAGCCAGAATTAGTGTCGGCATTAAAACGTACGGCTGAATCTATATTAGACAAAGGAGGTATTGTAAGGCAACTGCAAAATTTAGGTTCTAAAGCTCTGCCCTACAAAATAAGTGAACATGGTTTGGTCCATCGTGAGGGCACATACTTTACTATATATTTTGATGCTGCTCCGGCTAAAATCGCTGATTTGAGAGAAGAATATGGACGTGATATTGATATTGTGCGGCGACACATTTTTAAAGTCGAGGAACCGGAAAAGTATGAGTGCACCTTGCATGAAGAGCTGTTACCGCCAGCCTACCGGAAGGATGTTCAAGAAATGATTGAAATAGCTAAACGCAAACAAAAGCCTAAATATAATTATAATTCCGGTTTGGATTATTATCCTTTCCAAAAATAGTTTGTTAAGTTTTGTTGTTAATTTAAATAAAAGTAGAAGTTTTTTTTAGCTGTATTGATTTCAGCAAAGTTTTTCAGAATTCCTAGTGCTATTTAAATATTTTGTTCTTTATATGTAGGTATGTATCATGGTATAACTAGACCATGGTAGTTATACCATGGTATGTATGTACTTTTAAAATTTTTGTGTTCATGAAAATTATAAAAATTATGAGTTTTCGAAATACATACAGTAGTGGTCAAATCTAATACATTATCAGCAATTATTTTATTTATTTCAACTCAAGTACTAGGTATAAAGTTAGTTTTTTGATTGTTTTGTATAGCTGAAAGAAATATGATTTAAATTGTCCTCTTTTCTTAAACACGTATTTTTTAGGTTTCAAAAAGATGTTTAAAACTTTTGCACTATGCACATAAAAACTTCGAAATTTACACAGATGTGTGTAAATCGCGAACTATTTTATTTATTTGTTATAAATTTTATTAACAAAATAAATTATGTAACAAAAAGGAAAAAACCAGCAGAGATTTTCAGTATATGTTACAATATTATAGTAAATGTATAGAAGGTTGATTAAAAAGAAATGTCTTGATTGCTTCAAATCCCCTTTTGAGAACCTGTTGAAATTGCTCTAAACACAGTATTTGAAGTTAAGACTTTTGAACAAATGCAATAATAAAAGTTAATATTAAAAGAAGCTTAAATTCTTAATGCCGTAAAGATATTCGCAAGTGAAAATGTTTCGAACTAGGGTGTTTTCGAAATATTTTTCTAAATTTTCGGAAACTTCTGGAAGTAAAAAAAAAACCAAATCGTGCTTAAGGTTATAATAAAACTCCGATTATTTTCTTTTTATTAAAATTAAACAAAAAAGCTTTTCCAATTGATATTATAATCTGATCTACATGTACATATGTATGACGTATTTTTTTTGCTCAAAATCTTCTAGTTTGTGCAGGAGCCGAAGTCTGCTGTTGCTTAGCTGGATCATCGAGTACCCGTACTAACATGGAATTTTTAGGACCCGTACACCAGGTAATACCCTTTTCATCTATGACATAGGTCTCCAAAATAACTTGCCACTGCCCACCCGATGATATGGGAACTAGGAAATTTCCCGATAAGAAATCTCTTTGAGGCTTAACGATTTGTGTAAGTGTTACTGTATCACTTTGTGGCTTTAAACATTCACCTAATGGTCGTGGTGTCAAAAGTTTAGACATCAAGCTTAACTGCACCGAATCAACACTGCGAAATAAAGATGGTTTCTTGCCATAATGTTGTATAACACCCTCAACTTTAATCACTAAATTACTACCCGATTGAACATTTACCGGTTTGCCGTCGCTACGCGGTTGCGGACTAACAGAAAGTTTTATTTGTGTTGATTGCAAAACTTGAAAAAAATATCGTGGCATGCACAAGGGTGTCTTAGTAATAATCTCAATTTCCGCCAATATTATATCCAAATGGAAATTATTGATGGTTTTATTGTTGGCCGATTCTTCCGGTATCGATTTGCTCAGTTCCTCCATACGCCGACAACAGTTTATTAAATATCTAGTTTCAGGGCATTTACCTTCGGCCTGAAAGTCGGGTGGATCAGAGGGCGTAGCAAAACATATAGTCTCCACAATATGGGCAAATAACATGCATTGATATTGTAATATTTCAAGAAATTCCAAAGTAGTAGGATCAGCATCAAATGCTGATTTATATAAACGTCCAAAAGACTCCTCACACGATTTTAACTCCTTGACCAATTTCCTTAGCTGATTAGTGACGTGACCAAATTTCTGCAAGTAATCACGAGAATTTTGGGCCAAACTTCCCGCTATAGCCGGTGGTGGCACTATTATCTGGGCATTTTTTATGGTAACAGCTGAGTGCAGGGTCTGTAAAAATTGTGCCCTTAATTTCAAAAATTCCAACTGAAATGTAAACGGATGTGAAGGGGATGAACTAGCTCTCAAACTAGCCAAGGCTTGCCAACACAAGTTTATCGTCATTTCTAGGCGTTGCATTAGGGGCATCGACTCATCTAAAGTCATACTGCGTACAATATTATTTTCACACAATTCATAGTTTTTATGCATAAAATCATAGGTCACACCATAGTTTAAGATGCATTCTGCTTGAGCTAATTGCGAAAGTCCCATAAGAAAGAAATGTAATTTATCAACTACTGTACTGCGTGATATTTTTACATATATATGGGCGGCCAAGTAATGCTGTCCATAGCGACTTGCAGACCGTGCTATACGGTACTGAGTCCATGAATTCGATTTTAAGAGAATTTTCTCAAAAGTGTGCATTACCGCTGTAGGCATAAAACAGCCCATCATAGCCTGCAAAGCAGCCGCTGAAAGAATTTCAATTGATCTATTACTCTCCTCAGCGGTGTTACGTTCACTGGTTGTGGTTAATTTACGCATGATAAGCAATAGATTCTTAAGTACGGGATTTGTCTAGAATATTAAGAATTAAAAAAAGTTTTATAAATATTATAGGAACTAATTTATGTATATGTAAAACAATATAGCTAATTTCTTAATTTAATCGGCCCTTACCCTTTTCTGGTCATTTTGAACAGTTTCCATTTCGCTTTCAACCGGAGAAAATTTTCTCAATTGAAAATATGAGCAAAGGGAACCCATTGCTTCACATATAGCCTCCTCATTTTCTGCTGGATACTCTACAGAATCGTTAAGCAAATTTGCTAGAATTTTAACCAGTTCTACACCGAATTCCGACTTTACTGAAGATACTTTTATGCCGCTTACTAATATTTTACGCAAATCCTCAGCATATTTTTGTTCACGTATTGTGCACATGAGTAAACTTTGTAAATGCAAGTCAATAAGTTCCATTAAAACTGTTATATGTTCCGTCTTATTACTCGCGTCGGCATAGTTTACAACGGAAGCCAGTACCGTTATAGCTTGACTCGCAGTTCCATAGTCATTTAAACACAGACAATTTTTGCACAAATCCACAACTGAAGGTGGTTCTTCTACTTGAGCCAACAGAATATGACAAGTTAAAGGACAGTCACTTAGTTTAAGTATAATGCCTAAAAACATATACTGTTCGGATGGTTCGGTGCAGGCAAAAGCCTTGGATATGAGATCCTTGATGGCACCTTTGGGCCAGGCATGTACACATTGTTTTTCGGCTAATTTGTTAAGAGATTTTAATGACTGGGATATAACCGGCTTACGTGAATCATTTATAAACTCCAACAGCAATGTTACCTGATCTGGCACTCCGGTCAACGTTCTGGCAGACAATTCCGTTAAGGAAGCTAATATAGCTACAACAAAACTTTCTCCTGGATATTTGGGCAATAAATTTAGACATAACTTTTTTACCAAAGCCGCCGTATTTGCATCATGATGCATGTGCCTTAGTACCGGTATTAGTTGCAATTTCATAGGCACCGGTATTTGCAGGGACTCAATCATATCGGATATTTTCGCACACATACTTATAGCAAATGACCTAGATTGGGCAGCAAATTGACCACTAGCGTAAATAGCTGCTTCTACTTCCACGGTGTCATGACTGTCTAAGGCTCTTCTCAAAGCATGATGTACCTGTTGCTTTTCCGGTATTACACGGGACACAGCACCCAAAGTCCTTAGCGTTAAAGCTCTGGCAACGGGATCATTGGAATGTATAACCATAAATATTCGCTTTACAAACGCATCAATATTCAGTATTTTATCCAAATGATTTTCACTTTGCTGGCATACGCGTAAAACCCAAAAACGCAATAGATTAGAGCCATTCAGAAAAAATTCGGCCAATTTCAGAAATGAAGAATTTATCAATATGGGAAATGGATATTTCTCAAAGAGACGTGGAAAACGCACTATGGCTTCACATTGTACACCCAGTTTGGTGGAACGCAAACCTTTGTCCAATTCGGTAAGTACTGAATTAGCATCCTGTTCAGATTCATTGAGGAAATTCTCATTAAAAAGATTGACGCGTACTCCGGTCAGAGACGACATTGTTTACTAAATCTTCTTCTTTTGTAAGAGTCCTAAGCACTCACTGTAAAATGAGAATTATAGTTGGTAGTGTTAAAGTAGCCACCATGATAGAAATAGTCAGGTAGCCTAACAACGCCAGCTGATTTTTTTTGACATCGTAGCTGTTAAGCTCCATACAAAATAAAGAATTTCCTTCATTTCTTAGCATCGTAAATGTCAAACTTTATAAAAAAATTGATAATAAAAATCCACAATAAATTAAATATATTTAACTATTTTATTATAACACAGATTTATGCTTAAAATCACTTATATATGTCGATATCACATATGTTTTCCTATATCTGTACTTATACAGGATTGTCATGGCATCAATAGTAGTTTAGTAACAATTAATTTTTAATATTTTGTTGTAGAACATAATATATTAATTTGTTGCTTAAACAAATCCAGTAATATTAGTAAATATACAAGTACAATTAAGTGTCGAATAATAGAAAACAAATAGCAAACATCTGGTGCTGAGTACTTAGTACCCAAGTATTCAATACTTTTAAAACTATAAGTTAGTTAATTTGCATTTTCAATAAATAGAGTTGAAGAAAATTGAAGATTTTAATAATTGGGGAAAAAACAGGCAAAATTAAAAAAAGGAATAATAAAATTTTAGTAAAAATTTCAACATGAGTTTCCTACGTTACATATTAGGACCAAGACTCTACATGGAGTATGGTCAGCAAACCTCACAGGTACGTAAGACTAATGTAATTGGAAGACATTTTTGAAACAAAATTAAATTTAGGAAGTATAAAAACAATTTTTTTCCATTTTGCAGAAAATGTATGAGCCAGGCGGCTTGGAAAAGTTTGGAGATCAAGTTCTGTCAACGGTAAGTCAAATGTTTTACGTGTCCTGAGAGAAACTTGTTATCAATTGATTTCTCAATTTTAATAGATTAATTTAATGTGGAACATTGGCATGTACACATCACCGTTTTTGGCAACATTTTTATATCGCCGGGGTTATTTTGTTGTGGAATCGATTACGACATTAGCCAAATTTTGTACAAGTATTGGTATAATTGTTATTATTTCAATGTTTATGCGTGGTTTGGGTCGCACTCAATCTGCCTCGTATACCAAATTAATTAAAGCAATCGAGCTTCGGAAATCACCTAAAACTGAGTTGGAGGGTAAGAGGGCGTTGCGCTTGTTCGACTTTGAGTTCGAGAGCTGGTTTGTGGATTTTGATGTCAAAAGCTTACAAAGGTTTGTTTATGCCAAAATTAAGTTGTAGTAATATAAATATGTACGAATGTAACTATATGTTGGTTCCTATTTAGTGACGAAAAGAAAAAAAATGTAATTTTGGGTAAGAACTCAACTCGCCCATTTCGTTTGGCAACTATACCCTGTGAAATTGCTGCATATGTTGCCATTCATTCATTTGGTATACGCATGATGTACCCTGGTTCCATCAAATTACTACAAAGCTATATGAGTAAGTTTTTTTTAATTCTACCTATATGGTATATATAGTTCATTCATACATATATGTATTTAATGTTTCTTATATCTGTAGGACCTATGTTGGTAGCAGGTCGTGCAAAACTAATCGAGGAAGAAAATGCTGAACGATTTAAAATACGTACCATTGATTCTAATAATATTGACACGATGTTTGTCGATAATCGTATTAAAAGCAGCAATGGTAAAACTTTGGTTATATGCTCAGAAGGTAAGTTTTAAACGTTTTATCCATTGTTAGTTAAACTTATGATTTCTCGCATTAAAGTATTGAAGCATTGGGAGTAAATTTTTATTTAAATATTAGCCATGAATTTTTAAATAGATGACATAATTTTAAAATAAATCAAACCTTACATGAACTCATTTTGATGTTTTTGTGTTCTAGTTTAAATTCTTGCAATGCCTTACGAAATAATGTTTATTGTAGCATGCATGTTACTATTGTTTGGTGTGACATTAAAAATAAATTAAATAAAATGTAAAATAAAATTTTAAAAACAAGAAAAAGGTTAAAACTATTTATTCTAAATTTAAAAAAATAAAAATCTGGCAACGCCATGATTACCGAGTCGACTAACATCTCGGCTAAGCAAAAATTTCTAACATTAATTAAATCTGGGGACAAATTACGGCATTCGATATCGAATAAAATTTTGTTCGATCGATCGAGTTTTCTGTGCATTTGGTATAGGAATTCTAATTAGAATTGTTTATTGCCCCCTGTTAAATAAATTAATATTAATTAAATTAAATATTTAATTTAAAGTTTATTGTTGTTTCTAAACTTTAACTGAATTAAGTTCTATAATTTGAAAAAAAAAAATTTTTGTTTGGATGCTGTGCTTACAAAATTTTTGCCAATTTTTAAATTGTATACATGTTGCTGTTGTTAAAAAATCTTATACATACATAAACACAAATCACATTAATAACTGTATAAAATAGGAAAAAAAACACAATTAACCAGTTTAGTTCCTTTAGAATAAAATATTTCTTCTTCAAATAGGAGTAAGATTTTTTAGTTCAAATTATGTCTGTTGAAATATGGTTTAAATAAAATTTACAGCTAAAAGTTAAAATTGAAACAATAGAAAGACACCAAATACCTGTGGTGAAGGGTATAAAAATATTAACCCCTATCGTAATATAAAATGTGAAATTTTGTTCCCATAAAATTTTGTTTTCAAATGTGAACTTTTGTTCCCTAGACAAAACAAAGTGAACAAACTAAAACAAAAAAGGGAACATATTTCAAGGGAATAATTATTCACGATTGCAATTTTGGGAAAGGGGAACAAAATTTTAGGGAAAATTTATTCACGATAGGGGGGAATCCCCCCTATTCCAAAATTTACCCAAATTAGGCATGTCTTACACACAAAAAAAAATAATTTTTGTGTAAAAAAAATGTTTTGCTTAAGTCTCGTTAATTGTTGGATTTTGGTGATTTTTAATAGCAAGAATCTCGGAATGTTTGATACCAGTAACGGGTCCGTACGACATCGGGGGGCTGAGAAAACTTGATTTCAACAGACGGACATGGCTAAATCGACTTTATGGGGTCGCAAATGAATATTGTAGAAATTACAAACATAATATACCCTTGTCAACTGTGGATGACATGAAAATTCGGTGGATAAATGTGAAAAGTTTGTTCATTATATTAATATTAATAAGGGATAATTGATCCAGATTTAAACTAATATTTTTGAGTTGATGAATGACCCATACAAATGTGACAATAGGAACTATTTATTTATATTGAGATAAGAAATTTTGTCCTCTATAAAATTATACTTTATTTATAAAAAAAAATTCTAAGTTTATTTATTAAACAAAAATTATATTATTAAAAAAAATTTTAATACAAATATATTTTGAAACCCCTAATAAATTAAAAAACTTTGCAGTTTAAAATTTGGACAATGAATTTTGTTCCTAGATGCCTCATTCTTGTTGTCGATACGCAGAGAAAAGCAAACTGCAGATGCAAATTGAATACAAAGTACATACTCTTAATCTAACAACACAATATGCCAATATGTTATTAATTCTGTATTGATACATATTGTAAGCAAACGTTTAATTACTTAATGAGTTGAATTAAGCTTTCTATTACTTCTTATTGAAAATAATTTATCTTTTTTTTTATTATTACATATGTATGTATATCGATATTTATCATCAAGTGTTGTACTTTTAAATTTTTTATTGTACATATAATGACAATATAAAACTAGGCACACATAATCCTGAAGTATTAAATAAGAAGTCAGTATGCGCCAAAAATGGATTTTTGCTTAATTAGGCTTTAGACTGTTCGATTTATTTATTTTTTTTCTCTGAAATGAATCGTTCCTTTTTATCTGATATACATTTTGTAGAAACAAAATTGATTGTACAAAGAAAAAAATAATAATTCTAATAATAATTCTTTGCAACGCTTCAAAACGATTAATTTACTTTACATTTAAGGATTACTAACACTTCAAGTTAGAAAATTATCTTTTAATCAGCCGCTCAGTTTAATATTTGAAGAATTTTAAAATAATTGTTTACTAGAAATTTATATTGAAATTTTTTCAGGAAATGCTGGCTTTTATGAAATCGGTATTATGGGTACACCTTTGACTTTAAAATACTCCGTATTAGGATGGAATCATCCTGGCTTTGAAGGCAGTACTGGACAACCCTATCCGGAGCAAGATAAGAATGCTATGGAGGCTGTTGTGCAGTTTGCCATCTACAGTTTGGGATTTTCTGTTGAGGATATTATATTTTACGGTTGGAGTATTGGTGGTTTTAGTTCTCTTTGGGCTGCTTCTTGTTACCCCGATGCAA
>NDXZ01002514.1:0-24370 GCA_003055125.1 Paykullia maculata
TTAATAAACAGTTTTAATTAAAAGAAATATAAAAATCTTATCAAAAAAAAATTTGTCTTATTTTAAAAAAAGTTTGTTTTTCTTTAAAAAAAAAAGTTCATTTTTAAGTTTCTAATTTACATACCACTCAGTGCAGATATTAAAATGATTTTTTCTATCAAGAGGTGCGCATGAATTTCTTACACAATATAAAGCATGATATAGTGAAAAATTCTGCATCATTAACTGCAAAACTAGTTTTTTGAGTTATGACGTTATTGCAGCAAATGAGCGATATGTATGTTACATTTAGCGCAGCCGAATGGGGCATTCTCCCTAATCTTTGTCAAAATTTAAAAAAAAAATAATTGAACATCAAAAACCCTCTTAAATTCTAAAAAAAATCTAGGGGATTTTTAATAAATTTGCTTATTTATTTATAGATTTTTGTTAAAAGATATTGTTTTTTTAATCCTTTTTAAAAGTATCCATAATGTATATACTTATATACTTTTGCTCTTTTGTGTCTGTTTAACAATGGACAACAACCAACATAGTATGTGAATAAAATCACTAGTATTGCCATTTCAAAAATAATTTACCATATACGAAAAGTAAGAAAAGAAACTGTTATATTCTTAAAATAATAGTCTACGCAATAGTAAAGACTACAACCATCACCAACATAAGTAGTATAACAAATTCACAAAGAGTTACCAAATGGAATAAAAGTAATAATGGTTACTGTCAATGATAATATTTATAATTTTGTGGCAAAAAAAAACTGCTTGAGTCGACTTAAGCGAAAAATGAAAAATACTTCCCTATTGCTTTGTTCCTTAAAGGAACAACAGGATATATTAATAGTAATAATAATAACTCCCTGTTTTAAAAGTTCATTTAAATGAAATTTTTAATTATTCTAAAAAACTTTTTCCCTCATTTACTTTAACGTTTAATATTATTTGTATCCTTTATATACTTTTAGGTAAATTTAATTTAACAGCATTTTCTAAATAAAAAAAAAACATGATAATCAATATTTCAACCATTAACAGTAACAATATAAGTAGAATATATAAAGAAAATTGTAGTTTTATACAAAAGAAAATAAATTTTTTAACAATATTTGAAAAACTATAATATCGATTATTTTTAAATTTCATATGAGACGTTTTAAAGAATAATAGACAGAATCGGATAAGGAGATGTGACACTTCCCATACAATAGTTTATATTTTATATCTCGGTGACACGTTTTGTGTGAATATACCACTATTTTTAGATATATTTAATAATTAAATAATAACTGTGATAAGAAAGGAACTAAATGAATTTGGATAGGTTGCCGCTTGCAGCTATAATACGAAACCATTTGACCCATTATCCCAACTCCTGCTTTTTTAAAGTTATAATCAATAATTTGGTTAAGTTTTTTGCAGTGTTTGGTATTGTTGCTCCACCTGATTCATCTTTGGCAGTTATTATTCAAAGTGTTCACACAATTTAAAAGAACATTTCAAGAAATAATATTAACTGTCGCTTTTGAAAGTATTGTTAATTAAATACTTTAAATGAAATAAGGGAAATCCTTTAATGTAGTCTATAGACTAGTTTTTGGCGAGATTTTCATTCCAAAAATTCCGTGTCACATATTGGTGAAGCATTGACATCACGCAGTCGATGTGAGCCTGTTATCAAACATTATCAAAACGAATGTTTCGTGTCAGTTTTTGTTTTATACATTTAAAATTTTTGAATAGCTACAGGTAGATTACTGTTGGTGATTTTTTTACTGTTCTAACACATGATCTCTGAAATTAAAAATGTTTCGTTATTGGAAAAGCACTTTCTGATGTTTAAAATAAATAAATCAAAAAAAAATTTATTTATATTTTTTTTATTACTAATTCAGTTATATCGTTTTATTATAATTTGTATTTTTTCCCTTTTATTTACAACTTAATTTAATAAATAAATAAACATTTACATTTTATTAATATACTTTCTAGACGTTTTCTTTATGATTTTCTTTATAGATAAACTCCCTTAATAAATTATTATAATTTAGGCAAAACTAAACTAAAAATATAAATATAGATATTAATATTAAATGTTATTAATTTAGAATTAATCAAAATTAATCTAAAACAAATAATATTTCATATATTTTCTTATTGTTTTCTTTTTATTAAAATAATTGTTTTAAAATTATTTAAATAAATATTGCCATATTTTTTTAAAAAAATAAACTTAATGCTAATTTGTTTACAAATAATATCATAAATAAAATATATTTTATTTTATTTTTTTTTTTAAATCAAATAATTCTAAAGTAAAATTGACTAGAATTTGTGAAGAAAAAATATTTAGTTTTTTCCAGCTTTAATTAAAAATAATAAATCACAAGGCCGCTAGAATTTTTTTAAACTTATTTTGAATTTTGTTTTAATTAAAAATTAACAAAAAAAATCAAAGTATTTAAAAAAGAAATTGGAGGGTTGTTTAATAACTTTTAAGAAATAAGCGTAAAAAGTTTACACAAATAAAATCTTAATAATTTTTTTTTTCTTTTTTTTAACTTCAAATGTTCTTAATAAGAATTTTAATATTAAATGTTAAAGTTTTAATAATTTCTTAAATAGATTTGGTAACAAAAAGATGTGAGTTAAATAGTGTAAGTAAATTTAGTATTTTAGTTTTCATTAAAAAGGAGGTACAGAGTTTTTCTTTTACGATATATATTTTATTTCATTCTTAGCAAGATCCAAAAAGGATCTTCTTATAAAAAAAACCTTGAAATGAGATACATACATAAAAAAAAATCTATTACAAATAGAAAATCTAATGCAAATTTCTACCACTAAGTATGAAAACTAAAAAAAAAAAGAAAAGAAAACACTGAAACACTCACAGCTTTTACAATTAATTTTCTTAAATAGTTTACTTAATTACGAAGATTTTTCTTCCTTTGTTTCTAAATCAAGTTTTTAATTGATGTTTTTCTTTAAATATCGTTTATATATTTACATAAATATTTTTTTTTTACTTGTGTATTGTTTTCATAATACAAGTAATTGCTTTGAGTGGAAATTTTACTTAGATTTTGTTTTAGTTACAATCACAAAACACATAAAAATTTCACTCAAAACGCTTCCTTGTGTTATGAAAACAGCACATTCATTTTTAAGACAATATTTCTTATATTTATAATAAAATATTTTTATAGCCATCATTGCTGTGTAAAACTTTGTTCGTTAACTTTCTTAGAAAGTGTTTTTCTTGTTGTTTATAAAAGTGAGAAGAGCTTTTACCAGGTTTGTTGGAAATTAAAGAGAGTTACAAAAGATCTTAGGGAAAGATGAAACATTTTAGTGGTTGAAAAAATTGTTTAATATGTCAGGCTTAAAGATTTTTTCATTCAAAGCTTTTTTGGCTGCTTTTTACCTAAATGTTGTGTTAAATCATATTAAACCTTCAAATACAATATTGAAGGTATTAAAGTTTTGTTAAAGAGATTTAAGCCGAATTCACTCATTGAATGGTATTGAAAACCTTTCAGCATTTAAGAACATTTTATTTTAAAATTCATGAGATCTATTGCTTTTAAAATTCTTATTTTAAAACAAACCTCCTATTCCACCAAAATATCTTTTGCAATTAAACCTGCGTTCTTCTAACAGTTTGTGCTCTATTGTGTGCCACCACTGTACTCACTATTTTCATATCTCTCAACAACTTACACTCCTCCGTTAAAGCCTCATTTTCGGACATTCTACGTTTTTGAGGATTTAATGCCGACAACGAAGCATCATGATCACTTTCGCTCTCATCGGCAAACTGTATGTCATCAATGGAGAGATAATTTTGCAAATCACTGGGTGATTTAACCACAGACGTTTCCTTTTCTATGTAGGAACCATTCATGGAGTCAGTTTCTTGTATGGTTGACGATTCTCTAAAGCTTTCACGTTGCTCTGGTGTTTGCATTATATTGCGGGCCGACCGTGTCACATTGAATTCATTTAGGGGTATGGTTTCGTTTTGGTTACCCAATGACAAAGTAGATTTCGATTGTTGCTTTTGTTGTTTTCGCTGTTTACGCTGTTTGCGCGTTAGATATGGTGTCGACTGTTTTGACGATTGATTGGTACTGGACGATATGGCTTTCTTTATAAGACAATTCTTCAAATCTGTCTCACTTGGGGTGGTTGCTTTTGACTGCAAGTTACTGCTGAGTGGTGAAATTTCCTCAGAAGTTGGACTGGTATTAGTGGTATTATTGCTAGAATTTGTATTGCTGTGAGGCGATAAATAGTGACCGTATTTGGGCATTTTTCGTTCCTCATACAGGGGTTGTGCTTCATCGGTTACAGGTTCAGGAGTTTTGTCCTCATCCGGCTCCGGAGAATCGGGTATTTCATCAAAGGGCGGTATCCATATTAAATAGGCAGGATCCATGCCCAAATAAGAGCCCGGTACTGAGCCAGCATTGGTTACATTATAATCGTAATAGTCTAGTTCAAAATCCTCCTGCGTACCCAAAGAGAATTCTGAGCCCGGACGGGCCAATAGCTTTTTTCGATTTTGTTTCTCCTTGCTTTCTTTGGGATTAGTGCTGCGTATTGTAGCCGAACTTGTTATACTGGAGGCGGGGGAATAGCAGCCCTGTAAAACAAAAACAATCATAAATATTTTCATAAAATTTTCCAGTAATTTTGTGGATTACTTCTTACATTGGTCAAATTAATACGGGTACTTCCAGATTTCCTTCTGGGTGCTATTGATTTAATCGATTCACAATCTGTCTTTTCGTCCAAATACGAATTGGTCAGTTTAAGTGTTGAAGCATCAAAACGTTCGGAATATCTACTCAAACGTTTTGTATTCATGGGTGGACTGTAACAAATGGAGGACATCCCTGATGATATTATGCTTTCGGTATCTCTACCACTGTCTTTGCGTGTCAAAGTACCACCACTTTGGGCATTGCCGTCATCATTATTTGATTCGTTGGCAGTACCGGACATAACATCTTCGGTGGATGGCGACCGACTAAGCGATTCAGTTGTAGGTGATACAATTTCATTACGTAGCGTTACAATGGAGCCATTGCTACCGAATTCTTCATCACTGTTGCAAGAAAAAATAAACAATTTGAAAAGAATTAATATGTTGTTAGTGCTCCTGAATTTGTACATAACATTCAGTGTTAATTTAAGCTAAAAATGCCCTGGTGCCTCACAGTCGACACTCCAATGGTTGATGGCCAAATTTAAGACAACCCATTCGGTAAATAATCAGCCTATATCCATACGTCGAAGGACAGCCAGATCGGCCGAGAAAATTGTCAACAGTTGGTTTCTAATCGCGCACAAGATCTCTTCTCTTCGCAGACTTTAACTTATGTCGGGAATCATCCCTACATCCGTACAGGATCTCACTGTTCCAGGAGCTAAAAGTCAATAAACACAGTCAACGCCGTTGGTTTGCTAAACAGATGGGAATGAACATTTTCTTGCCCTTTATCTTTGTCATATTTAAATCATAAAGAATCAAAAATAATTTCTTAAAATTAAAAATATTTCAGTTCTAATTTAGAAATAGTTTTAGTTTCACTCAGTTCAGTTCACAATTTAGTTCTACGTTAGTCATAGTTAAGTTTAGGGTCAGCTCTGATTTATTTCTGTTGTTACTTTCCCAAAAACCTGCGAAGTTTTAGTTTAGTTCAAGTTCAGTTTCAGTTCGGTTCTAGTTCAGTTTGGTTTCATTTTCAAAGCTTATAAACAATATTATCTAAAGTTAAACCAATTTCTTTTGTTACGATATACCGACTCACCACTTGACCATTGGCTCTTTAGCACTCGATTCATTAATTTCCGTTTCTTTTGCCAAAGTCTCAGCATCCACACTTTCTCTTAGAATCGAGTGTCTTAACTGATGCTTGGGACGCATTTTAACCATATAAATAACTTCCGATATCAAAGTAGTGGTGCTCACTGCCCTAGAAGGGGGACTTTGCAAAGAACTCATACTGGCGTGTGGTGTATGTAAACGAGAGCCCTCATCACGACGACGGGCCACAGCTAAATGGTATTTGCGATAACGTACCATATATTGAGCGCCTGAAAAATTATATTTTATGTTTAGATATAGATTAAATGATTTTCATTGACATATATGTAAATACTACTCCTCTCACCTAATAAAGCACTAATTAAAATTATAATACTGGCAAATATTATCGCACTCAAATGCACTAAAGTGAATTTTGATTTTAGTTTGGGCTTCAACAGAAAAGCTCTTCCCTTCACCGTTAAACGTGTGACTGCCATTAGAGTTTGTGATGACTCTGAGGAATTTTTAACTAAAAAAACAAAAACGCAAAATCAAATTGTAAAAAGTATTTATCATTTTTACCACCATCAAAAATCCCCAAAGTAAGAAAACTTACCAATCTGTTCGACATTAGCCAAAAAACCACCCGTACACATTAGGCCAGTATGTGTGTCAGTGTTATTTGCCTCTTCACCTGCATTGAACTCTAATAGTAATTGTCCTCCACTGGATTCCAGTAAAACAGGTAAGTTGCCATTAAAAACATTGCCACCTCCAGCTCTATTCCCATTGCCTCCAGTAGCTGTGGCGCCACCTTGCAATTCAATAAGTAGTGTTGATGATAATGATGGACCATCACGTATCTTTATGTATTGTGTAGCACAGGGTAGAAGCAAAAAGTTCAACTGCAACGTTATGGTCTCTTCACCATCAACCTGAAACAAAATACACAAATATACAGGGATTTCAATAGAAAAACACACAAACACACGGATGTTTATTGCAGATAAATTTGTTGTTATTCATTGATTGGCATTTGGAACAATAAAATTGAAAAACAAAAACAAGTAAAGGTGTTACAGTCAGCTCTACCGAATGGTCATTGCCCTTAACAAAATGTTTTTATACATCGTAAGCCTAAATTAATATACTGAAGTATATTTTATTAAAAAAAGGGGTACCGCAATTAATTTTTGAAATGATATGAAAAAAAATAACGATAAGTTATTATCAAGTCTAAATGTCATCTATGTAGAGACTGAGTTAAACTTACTTACACAAGGACATAGTTAAATCGTTCCCCTGTCAAAAAGCAGTCAGTTTATCATTAATGTTTACTTAATGGGTTTTCAAAAACTATTGTTGAAACCTATTGGTAAATTATCAATATCAATTATCACCTTAGCACGACTGCCAGTTGCAAATAAAGTTATTACTAAAGTTGCAAAGATGGCAGCTAACAGCTGTCAACCCAATTGAAGTTTATTTGCTATTAACAATCGAACCATTACCTATTTAAAGTGAAGAGTATATATTAATCAGCTGGTATAGCAAAAAAACATTTGTTAACCAATTTAACACAAATTGTTTAAGAAAAAAAAAACATATTTTACTTTTATTAAAGATACGGTTCAGACGGTTTGTCAGATTCTCCAATATCATTAGAAAATTTTACTACAACTGTTTTACAATAGCGTGAACTTACAATTCCTTTCTGACACCGTAGGCAGAAAAACCATTGTCAGATAGCCACCTGACAAATATAATACAGATATTTGGCAATCGTTTTGTTACCTTTTTTAGACCCTAGGCAAAATCCCATAATTAATTGTTTGATTACTATTTTTTATACAAAGAATTCCTTAAGCTCAATAATTTTAACGTTAATAGAATATTAAAATTCAGGGCAGACACTTGTCCGACAATACAATTGTCAGCATTTCTAAAAAAATATCTCACAATCATGAGAACTGACAATTTACAATGTGGAAGAAATTTTTTATTCTCACACTTCTAGGTCTGACAATATTGTAAGACCAGACAACCGTGTAAACAGAGTCTTAAATAATTCGACGCATTTGGACAAAATATGAAAAAAATACATAAAAGACTTATCTAGGGGTTTTGCAAAACAGATTTTTGTTTTAACATTAAGATAAGTAAAATTAGCAGTCTGTGGTTCTTTCAGTCATATCTTAGTCATTTATTGGCTGACAATATCTAAATAAAAAATATGTGACTGACAAGTACATATGTATGTACATATATGCTAAAAGTACATCCTAAAAGGGACTTAAATAAAATAGTCTTTCCTAAAAAGGGTTTTGCCTACAACAAAATTGTTTCTTAAAACAACCCCTGTGACATACCTTTAAGACAAATGCAAAGCTAAATTTAAAAGGTATTTTTTACTTAAAATTTTATTTAAATTTTTATAAAAACAAAGGCAGTTTTGGATATTGATAATAGCCCGCTCGTTTTTAAGCTGATTGAGCTGATTTTTATTAGCAAACTATTCCCAAGTACTTTTATTATACTGGTTTTACATACGAAACCTTAGAACATCAAGGAGCTTCGGAAAAATGTTTACAACATACACCAGAATAAATGCACATGGATAAATAAACTCCCCTGACTGTAGGGATTTAATATATACAAACAGTTTATACCTTTTGGAGTTGCAAATAAATATTGATGAAATTACAAAAGAAATGACAAACTTTTATATCCTTGTCACTTACATATGTGAAGGATACAAAAATACTAATTTTTCTTTAACAAAATAAATTTCAAATGCCTTCTATAGATGTATCGCAATAATTTCTGCATTTAACTCTAACTACATTCATTCTACGGTGCGTCAATAGCAACTGCAAAAGTCAAACCCAATAAACAGAAAAGTTAGATTTCAAATAAGGGAAGATTTTAAATTAAATTTTTCCTTAAATTTTAACAGCCGTATTTAAAACAAAAATTTACCATCGAGTTAGCATAAGTGTCATTTTTAATATATATTTTATCTGTTCTGCTAAACTTATGTTAACTTCAAATCAAACTCTAATTTTTGGCAGCTAGAAATTCAATATAAAAAACTCTTTTCTAACTCTCTGCCGATTAAAACCGATTAGGCTAGGTTTGCTAGTGAGCAGATAGTTGTGTGCGATGTATACGTAGTTACTAATTTTTTGTTATAGATACGGCCGTAAATATTTTAAAAGGAATTTATAGCAACAGCATTCTCAGTAAGTTTAAAAATGTATTCCCAATTTTGAAAAAGCTTTTATTCGTTAATAATTTTTAAACACTTTTTTCAAATGTATAATATTTTAAATACGGATTCTAAGAAGGTTTGGATCATACAGGAAATCTGTTTATATTTTTAGAGTTACTGTTTTTTTTTTTATTATATACTTTATATACTTTTTATAAACATTTAATTTTTTTATTTTTAAGTAATGTAACTGTTATAAAAGTTAAGGAGTTTTTACTAAATAACAAGCATAAAGTATATCATAATTATGTTTTAATAAAATGATAAATAATGGCAAAGGGCCCAAGAAGGCGGCAACGGGCGACATTTAGCTACTAAGTATAAAGTTCCAAATGTCGCCATTCTCTTTAAATGGGATATTAAATGCAAAACCATTTTTAAAATATTTTTTAATAATACTTGTAAGTTTTAAAATCGTTTTTCGAACATATAATTTTTTAAACGTTTTCCTTCAATCAACCTAAGAACTGACACATAAACTACCGTTTTTGTAGTGGGACAAAGATTAATTTTTTTTAAATGGTGAATATGAAGAGTCTGCTTTAATGTGACTTAAGGAGATTATTGAGAGTTAATGTTTGATGTGGTGATGGACTGCAAAATATTGCCAATATAAAAGAGATTAAAATATTTTTGGAAATTCCATTAAATAATAAAAAAAAAAAATACCTACACAAAACTAAGTTTTATCTTTAGCTGAATCAGAATTTTAATCAAAACTATAAAACAATTGAAATTTAAAAAGAGGACTGGGTTAATAAAAAAACCTTACTACGAAAAACGAAACTTTGACTTTTCTACTGCTTAATCTCTTTCATATAGAAATATGTTTTCAAATTAATTTTCCTAAAAGACTGAAGACATGTCAGAAATATATTTTCAACCCATTTAAGAAATGAAAAAGTGTGTTTGAGTGTAATTCTAAACGTATTAAAGGTTACGGGGGCAATAAACATAAATTGTTAGTTTTTTTTTTCAATCCACTACGTGTCATCGAGATAACCAATACAACCATAAGAAACACACACGCACACTTAACAAACACACACAGGTAGTACTTAATATGTATTTTATTTTACGCACACTATAGTTTATAGATAATACTTTGACTTTTACAGATGCACACACACATATACACACAGGAAATACTTTTAACAAATAGTTTTGCCATAACAAACTCTTCCTAATTCATAAGGTATTTAGGGAATAGAAGTCTTCCTTGCATATGAACCTCAATAAGGGTGCAATAACTTTCGAACTTTGTGTTGCCCATTACACAACATTTAATCCTTAGAAGGATATGAAAATATTAAAATATGGTTCAAAAGGAGAAGTACGTTTGAGTGTGTGAATGTGTGAAAATGGTTGTCTAAATAGAAAAGAAAAGATAAAGTTGTTACGTTTTTTTTTGTTTTTCTTTTTATATAAACGTCATTATTTTGTAGTATATTTTTTCCATAAAAGAACAACAAAGCAAATTCAATATTCAATATCAAAGGCTTTAACATGTGCATGTTACCTATAAGTTAAGCTTGTTTTTAATAATACTGATGGTAGCACGTTGCATACAATGTTAGTTTGTAGGTAAACAAGTTTTAATGTGAACCAGTGTTGTCAGAGTTAATAAAAAAAAGTTTTAAATTTTTATTCAAAGTTTACTTTTTTGAATGTTTTTTAAATAAACACATTATTTACACTGATCGACAAGGTGTTTGCTATGCGGATTCTGTATGCCCATCTTCTTTTCAAAGCTTTTAAAAGCCCCATTGTCGATATAAGACTATTGAGTTTTGGATGAGAAGTTTTGGCTTAAGACATAACTAATACTTATATGGTCAGCTCGTAAATAAAAATTTTTATATAAAAAAAAAATATATGAGTCCTTGTGTTTTCGGAATCGTTAGGATATAATATTTACTTTAATTATTTAAATATATTTTTTTATTTAATTTATCCCTTCTTGCTGTTTAATTTTAACGTCAAACGAGAGAATTTAAAGTGGTCAGAATGAGCAATACACCAAAAATTGTTAATTTTTTTAAAAATGATACATTGTTGAATTTTAAATGTAATATAGAGGGCTTAACGTTACAAACAAACATAAAAAATGCAACTAAACGACATCACTGGTTTGAACATTTGTTCTTGTTAGAAATAGAGAGAGAAGAAGAAGGACTGATTGATCAGAAGCCACAAATTTAATAAAAGTTATTGCAGGAACACAAGCAACTTCAAGTAACTAAATTTTGCCGTTTACACAATGTTACTTTATTTTAATAGAAACAAACGAATAACATTTCCCACAGATGTATAAAACAAATCGACATTTAGACATACTTGATAGTTTTTTATTAAACTAAAGAGAACAAAGCATATCATAAGCCCTATTGAGTAGCACGTTTAGGTCAATTTTCATTTCTGAAATATAAGAACAACTTTTACTATGAATAAACCAAATGGGAATAATAGGGATAAACTTTTTTAAAGGTTTACCATCCACAAGGCAGCACAGTATTGCTTACAAACAAGTGAAACATATACATAACTGTTTAAGGTTGCTTGTCATATTAGACTTTAAAGATGCAAAACGTACAGATTTCTAATGGTATGCGAAGATAATTATATGGTTATTTTAATTTTATCTGGGATAGTGTACAAATTCACCATAACACAACTATTAACCTTAAACTTAACAAACCACCCACCCGGTTCTTAATAAAAATGGAAAAGTTAAAAAAACACAAAAGGAATGACTACAAAGTGCCATTGATAAACTTGTTCTAAATCGTAGAAATAAAAATTGTTTGCAAATAAGTATTTTGTTTTCTCTATTACGTCCTTGCTCTCATCCTTTTGTCCTTTTCTATGTGAACAAAAACCCAAACAATGAAAACCTTTGTAAGAATAGAATTTTTACTTAAATTTAATAAAGAGTTCTTGAAATTCATATTCTCTTTAATCTATTAATATTTCTTTATTTTTATTGCATTTATTTTACGTCTTTATTCGTACAAGCATCCAGTTGTTTTGCCAAAGTGTAGTTGTTATCCTGACTTTGTTCTTGGCATTTTGTGTACAATATGAAAAATGTAGGTCCATACATATACATATACGTACGAACATACATACAAATGAACGTACAAATTTTCTTTTATTTTTATATTGTCATAAATTATTTCTTATATTTTCAAAAATTTCTATTTCTGCTGTATTGGACTTTTTAGCATCCATAGTCGATATGTTTATTTGACCTGCCAGTATCCTTTTCCGGTTAACAAAAGCTTTTGGTTGTTGTTGTTCTTATTTATTATTAAATGTTGTACGTATAAAGAATAGCATTCCATTCATTTATTATGTCATATCGTATGTGTGGGGTATGACAGGACTTTAACGCCATCATCACCACCACTAGCACACACTGGGAAATTTAAAAAAAGTGTTTTCAAATAATTATAACTAAAAATTTTCAATTTATTAAAAGAGTTTTATTAAAGCTTCGGTTTCAAAACGATTACAAGTTATTAAAGTAGACCATCTCGGTTGTGTGTTTGGAATTCATAAACAAAAGAAGAATAAATCTCAGAGAACTATTTTAAGGATATCATTTTGATTGTTACGAACATACGTGTAATAGATTTGTGTCTGTACCGTCACCGAGTGACATAAAGTCGAGTTAAATTATTATGCGTTAACCATCGCCCCTGTGTGAACTTGCACAGGAACACACAGGTAGCAACTTATCCACCCCATTATGATTCTGGATAATAGAGTAGGCACCTTGCTCAAGAGCTCGGGCTATCTAGGTTCCCATTTGCTGTCAGACCTACCTTATTATTACTAGGTAGAGTCTGATAAGGACCGGCTGACCGAAGTCTGTCACTAGCACAAGCATCAGCCAGTACTCCGACCTTCTTTGCACAGCATATGTTATTATTAACACTCATAGAGATGTTCATTCAACCGTCCGAAATAAGTCCGAAGACGAATATCAGACAAATTTCTGACATTTCTTTCTGCTAGTCCAATATAAATGCAAAACCCGGGAATCAAACCACAGCCACCATGTGGACCCCGAAGGGACCTCAACCAATTGACCAGTCCAGGACAAGTCCTGGGGGCTCACTGGTTCCCGTGGTACCAGATTGATTCAGGTGGATCACCAATTTGGGTCCAGTCACCCGAGGCTAAGGCAGCCTCTTTTGCCCCGAGGGCATTAGCACCATGATGGAGATTTCATCATAATGCTTTTTTAACTACCCCCGGGGGGGATTGTTATGAACAATAAAACTTTGTTTCAATGATGGTAGAGCTCAGCCAATAGCAAAATACCAAAACGAAAGTCCAAATTACAAATTAAAAGGAATCGCCAAAATGGTAATAAAAAAATCGCTAAAACAAAAAATCTATAACATTTATGTAAAATTAGGCAAAAGAGTTCATCAGTTGTGTTTGCTAACCGTTTTGTAGAAAAAAATACACACTTTGAATACAAATAGACATGTATTTGATTTCGAAAAGAAGTAAAAGGGAGCGATAGGAAAATTTTAATAATTTAAAACAGGAAGGAAATTGAAATGAGATTTGTACTACTGCTCTTACTTTGGTACAAACTTAAAACCACAATCGAGTTTTGACTACTGGCTGGCAACTAGTACAAACAAACAGTCAATGCCTACAAAAGAACCTAAAAGATCCTAAAGGTAAAAAATCGCTAAAATTATAAAAAGCAGTGAATTGCTGAACCTTAACAAAACTTAAAAAAAATCCGCTAATCGGTATTTTAAGCGACTTCGGCTAGTATTTAAACTAAACAAATAACAAAATAAAAATAAAAACTATTTATGCTTGAAAAAAGTTAAAGGCAAAGATTTAATATTTGTGTCAAACTTTGACAATAAAAATCAAAACAATTAGGATCTCCGATTATTTAGCGGTTAAATAAAAAAACATTTCAAAAAAAATATTAAATAAATTTTTTTATTTTAAACAGAAACGAAATTCTAAGTGGAAAAAAAAGAAAAGCTATTTTTAATTTAACTATTAAAGCTATTTTAAATGCTTATATTTGCTTTAAGCCATGTTTTTTCCAACCGCAATTTATTATTATTATTTGGTCTGCTAATAAAGTTTTTAAACCAAGTGTTATTAGGGTAACACAAAGCATTTAACAAATACCTTCTTTGGTTTTTTTACACTTATTTGGAACTTATTTTCTGTTTTTTTTTAATTTTCCCCACTGTGCATCGCTACTACAATTTAGTTACTCTCCAGGGATCAAGTGTTTATTTATACGGCAAAGGGTAAATTTTCTTTTTACATTAATTTCTGTTGGATTTTTTGTATATGTAGTGGAAGAGTAATACACAAGTAAAACAAATAAAAAATAATTTCATAGAAAAAGGTATGTCTTCGCATATATCTCTTGACTGTCTTTCCTTACTAACCTGCATTAACCAAAACGATCTTCCGGGACAGCTTTGTGTAGCTCCAGCTATAATTCGTTTTAGTTTCGAAGTGCCCAAATGTACAATGCAACCACAGCGACAACCAGGACCAACTTCTTGACTTACATCGGTGCGATTGAATTTATTAAACACCGAGCCACTCGTCTCATAGATACAATCCCAAGCATCGCCAATGGTTTTGCCACATTTTTCCGTTTGTACTGAAGGACCCTGAAAAGTTAACAAAACAAATTTTAGGCAAAAAAATTAAAAAACTTTTGTCCTTTTTTATGAAAATTCTAAACTAATTTTCTTTTACAAAAATTTTTTAATACAATTTTTTTTTAAATTTTCCCTTTTTTTAATGTTTTAAACAAACTTCGGATTCTGTAAAAGATATTCGAACTAAAAAACAATAAAATTAAACTAAAATAAAATAAACAAAAAATTTATACTGAAACACTTTTTAACTAGAAATGACTCAAAACAGATCCGTACAACAACTTAAACTCAAATGAGTTACGAATAATTTAGAACTTAATCAAAACAACAACTAGAATAATATAAAATATTACCCCAATTATACCCACACTGTAACTTGAATAAATTTTTCAAATTTTTAAGCCAAAAATCCTTTTTATTAAATCAATTGATGTTTACTTCAAAATATATGTATGTGTGTGTGTGTATTGTACAAATATACCAAATCCAAATTTAATACGAAACATTAATCGAATATTCTTCTGTGTCAATATTCGGTAAAGATTTCATTTTCGACATGCGCGATATACGAGAAGTCCTTGAAAGGCTGTCCGACTCCTGAACTTTCTTAAGCATTTCAGAATCCGCATGAGCTAGTCGCGACGTTGAAGCACTTCGATGTGTTTCATCTACTGTAGTAGTAGCCAAATGATCGGAGGTATCGGCGGGTACTGAGATAGCATCACTACTGGAACCCTCTTCCCCTATATCATCAGGTTCTTCGTCCGGTTGTTGTACCACTACCAAATCCTCATGAGAAGAGGACACTACTAAGGTGGAGCCCATTTCAACATCAACTATAGAAGCAGCATCGCCTATGCGTTCTTTGGGTATAAATTTAGAACCTTTTTCTTCGACTTCAAACTTTGTAGCTGTGGCCTCGGTAGAGGAGAGTCTTTGCGCCTCACGTTTAAAGATTTGCATAAGGGAGGAGGCAGTGCGGGGCAAAAATCCCATTTTACCAGGATGATAAAGTGACGAATGGGAACGCGAAAAACTTTCTATGGAGGGAGTTTTCGGTAAATCTTCAGAATGGCTGCTAACTAATTCCATAAGTTCGGTTAGTAAATTTTTACGTTTTATTTGCCGCAAGGCCGCCTCATCTCCTTCAAGACCTTCTTGGGACTTTTGGCGACTTTCAACTGTTATGGCTTTTATTGCCACTTCCACACTTAGTTTAATTTGCTGTATAACACCTCTTAGACGCGTAATTTCGGCCTCGTTCTGCTCATGCTGGGCCAATAAATTATTCTTTTCCAATTTCAAACCCTCTACACGTTGGCCTAAGACCCTTAACTTTTTAGTCGTTTCATTATATGAAAATTGTTCGCAAACATCTCGCTTCGTGATGTTTTCATAAAGGGCTCGATATTTAACAACTTCCATATACTTTGTTTTTAAGCGCTCATAGTTATCAGTAAGCTTTTCTATAATGTGTATTTTATTTTGTGAACTTTTTATAAGTTGAGTTTTTAACTGATCCAGAGCCGCATATTGTTCTGCCATGTCTTTGTTTTTACGCACATACTCCTTGAAATCCTTTTGCATTTTGATTTGCGACAAAACCAATACATCAATCTCCTTTTGTAATGCTATATTTTCCCTTATTAAGCGACGGGTATAGCCGGCATTACGTATTTCACTTGAACGAGTAAAATCCTCGGAAACTTGCAACAATTTGGCCTCTACCTCTTTCTTTAAGGCATCCTTCTCCACAACCGCTTTTTGTTCCATATTATAAATGGTCTCTTGATTGGCGCGATCTTTCTCTTTAAGCTCAGCCTCTTGATCGTCAAACTTGGCCAACAGAATATCTCGTTGTATGCGAAATTCATCCAAAGAGTTAAGTTTGCCATTTAAAAGCTTGATTTCCGAGGTTAATTGATCATGCATGGATTTGTACTTTACCTCCAAATCCTTAATATGTTCCTCGGCATGTTGTTTTTCAGTATCACGCACTTTGGTAATTTCCACAAGACGTTCCTCTAACTCTGTTATAGTATCATTGCGTTCGGCTAAAGTCTTCTCCAAATGCGCAGCTACATCTACGCCGTCCTCTTCAAAACGTTTAAGCTTTTCGACTAGACCATTATTCGTTTCATCTAAAGTAGCCAAATAGGTTCTAAGGCGAGATAACTTTTGATTTAAATCCGATATGGTCAGCTCATAGAAAGTTCTGTCTACTTGAGTTAATTTATTTGGATCACTTTTTCTGCCTTTTTTGCCTTTACCCTTGCCCTCCTTCTTCTCTTCTGCACCTTTATTCGCTTTACTCATTTTAGAAACTAAAAATTCCTTGTTTTACTTCAAAAAAAAATATAAAAATAAATAAACAAAAATATTTTTCCCCCAAGTATTATTGATTTAATTATATGTACATTCTCCTTACCCAGTTGTCATTAACAACGGGTTGTAATTGTTTATTTTTATTACAATGATGCCACCGTTTTCTCTTTATTTTATTTTAAATTTCTTTAAAAACTTTTCCCATAAATTTAAATACTCTATTCGTACACTATTATTTCTACATTAGTTTAACCAACTTTTTTCTTTGTTTATTTCTTATCACCCATAATTTTAATAATCACAATAAAAATTCCTTTGTTTTCTCACCTTCCCACCGAGCGACATAATATTTACCCTCCAATTCATTATATAGTTTATACTTCTCTTGGGCGTAAATAGTTTTCTAAAAGTTTCGCCATGGGAGAAACAATATATGGAATTAAAAACTTTTTAGTTTTTGTTCTTTCGTTTAGTTTTTTTCTTACATTTACTTTCTCCACAAAGTTAAATCTAAATGTATTGTTTTCACCACGATTTCGCACAGTATCTTATGAGAAAATGCATTTTATGTAGTCAGTGTGGTAGAAGAAAAATAAATGAAGGGAGGAGCGAAGAACTGTAATATCTCTTTTTTGGAATTTAAAATAAATATTAAAAAAGCTTAAAATAAAATACCTAAAAAAATAAGGCTTTTAAGCAACTTGTTTTTATTTATTGTTTTTTTTATCATCAAGCTTATTTTACAAACTTTAAACATAACTGTGCATTAGAATATCGAAAACCTTTTTGTACAAGAGAAATAATTCTACGTTTGTTTTTCCAAAAATTTAGAGGTAAGCTTTTCTTTCTAAACTTTATAAAGGTTTTTTAAGGCTACATATGTACATATATAATTAAAAAATAGGATTATCCTTTTAATTTAATAAAAAGGATAAAACAACCGCATAAACTTTTCCACTCACTTACTTACAACATTTATACAACCATAGTAGAACAAGATGACTAAGTGTACATAAAATAGGTTGTGAAATGGGTAATTGTTTTTTAATGTTTAATTTAAGTAAACAAAAGCCAACTGATTTTAATGGCAAACACCAAATATAATACTATTTAATGTTAAAGCAAGGAGATCGATACGAAAACAGTTGCATTGACAATATTTTTGTGTAGCGAGAAAATAACCTTATGTTGCGTTAAAGAGCAATAGATGAAAACTTTTAAATATTTTATGAGAAATCAAATTAAAAAATTTTCGTTATAAAAGGAAATGTTCATGCAAGAAGTTTTAAAAGCTATTCGTTGATCATACATCTGTTGAATTATCCAAAAGCTTGTTGGCGGCAATCTGTCTCTATCCTACTATCAAAATGTCTTATTAAAAGTAAAGTACGTAACTGTCGGTCTATGGAAAATTTCCAAATAAAATATTAAAGAAAATTAACCCTCAGTAAAATAATCAGGGTTTATTATTTTATTTGATGAAATATTAAAAAAAATTTAGCATTTTTATATTTCAAATAATAACATACGTATAATAAAGCATTTGACAATTTTGTTTAAAAAGTTATGGCGTTTATTAAAAGCTTTAGCTGTTTATGATTAAGCCTTATAAGCAAATTATTTAAATAGTTTTATTAACAAATATTTTTAATATTTTTCACTAGTAGACCGTAAAACCCCTTTTACCCATCTACTCTTCTGTCTTCCTTTAAGGTTTAGCTAACGCTCGTTTTAATTTTTATAGCCACACACACACATATATTACGTATATTTTTCTTAGCGTATCTTTTGTTAAAGTCGGTGAGTGCATGTATGGATTGCTGAATGAATGTTAACAGATACAGTCAACTGTTACAAGTAAATATGGTGTGTGTGTGTACGTGTATGTAATTATGCAGCATACATTTAGCAAAGTGCCTTAACCAAAATTTGCAAGTTCCTCAAAAGTTTTCTCATTTACAAAATTACCATTAAGTTTTATGAATACGTGGCATACAACGACGAGTACTGTAAACAATACAGCTTTTTTCAAGAGAAAAGGAATATTTATTTTGGAATTTGCGTTAAATGGATACATAAAGCAGATGAAAGGCCAAGGCACTTGATGCAGTGTTTCACATACCTTTCGTTTAGTATATTTTACATGCAAAATTATTTTATTAATTAGAATAAGGTATATTCAAGATTCCTTAATTGTTAGTTAATGTAAACTCCCTTTACATTAATTCTCTCGAAAATTTGTTTGTTTTATTTTAGAGCCTGCTTTTCTATTTGGGAATACCTAATTTAAATGAAAAAAATTCAAATAACTTTTAACATACCTCACAAAATTTTGCGCCGTAACGAGGTGGCGGTGAATCGCAAAAACGATAACGATTACGTGTTCCACCAAGACAATTTGTTGAACAGGGTGTCCATTCACTCCAAGGACCCCAACCACCTGTATCAGATTCTGCAAAATAAAGACAACAAAGAGATTTTTAAGTTTGTTTAGTTCTAATATGGTTTGCATTTTATTTCAAAGAACATTTGACAATAAAACATTAATTTATAATTTCTAGAAAAATAAACAAATATTTAAGTAAATAAACTACCATTTTCTCGTACTACAAGTATATATGGAAAACAAAACATCTCTGACAATAATAAACACTCTGCCGGCTTAAAAGTGTTTTCTATTTATTTAAAAAAGTCTATAGAATATAGTTTTCGATGGTTTATTTTCCCAACCATAAAATACACGTAAACAATTAAGTAAACAAATAAGTTTTATATACATATGTATATACAACAAACGAACGTTGTAAACGTGCTATTAAAAGCAGAGGTTCCCATTTACTTGTAAAACTCCTAAAGAGAAACCTTTTTTAACAACTAAAGCTTTTTTTGACACATTCTATGCCAATATCCAATAACTTTGTTTGATCCCAAGGCAGCTTTTACTAAAGCTTAAAACATTAGTTTTTATACTTAAGAATCGAAATGAGGCTTAAGATATTCAAAAAAAAATGGCTTAACTTTTTGAAATGTTCCTCAAACATTTTTATAATGTTTTTTAGTAATAGTTTTAACCAAACTTAAGAAAAGCTTTTTCTTAAAAAAGTGTTAATCAAATCTGTTTTTACCTTTTTTAAATTATTCATGTAATAAAATAATAATGCCATTTAAAGAGTTTTAGCTTCAGCTTTATAAAAACTTAATTAAAAGCCTATAAGAAAAATGTTTTTTCATAGTTAGGTTTAAAAATCATTATAATTCGTTATATCTTACTTTTCAACCAAAAGCTTTTTTAATTTTAAAAACCGTTTATGCATACAAAGCTTTAAACTTTACATAAATATCATTTTTGGCATGACAATTACCATCAAAAGCTATTTACAAAAAGCTTTTTTAACTTCTTTGTCAAACTCTGCTCTGTTTGTAATACTTTTAATTCAAATAAAAAATATAACGAAAACAATAAAACGCAAAGCGTTGCAAAGTGTGACACTAAATAGATGACAAAACATATGGGATGTTGACTTTACATGTCGCCATTTTTAATGTGCGAAACGAAACAATACATTAATGCAGTCGTCATGCAATGCACAATCATACAACAAACACATCCGGCATTGTTTTAACGCATTAAAACATGCAACGAACCATAACAAGTGTGTTATGCAGCAGCAGTCGAATCCAAACGAACGAAAAAATCTGGGGAAAAAACAACTTCAGTATTTAGTTTTTGCCAATGAAATAGAGCAAAGAAAGACAAACATAATGTTGGAAAAGTGCTAAATTGATAGTTATTTGATATTTGGCTAAAAGTTTCGAGGATTATAAGAGTTGAAATAAAATGTCTTGTTTAAGGAAATGCTAGAAAACGATGACGTCTACAACAATGACGATGACAATGTGCAATAATGATGAATCACTATTTGAACAGTCTAAAACGCACAAATCCACATAAATTGCAGAGATATGCTTAAAATGTTGACATTAATTTTAATGCTAAAACAAAAAGCTTTTTAAAATTTAATGTTTAAAAACAACACGCAGCTTATTGAAGAAAACTGCAACTAGATTCTCAAGGCAAAACATTTTGTGTTAAGAAAGGAAATAAAAGGTTGTACAAAGGTTTAAGTTAAATACTTGTTTAGGGAATGTACAAAAAGCTGTTTTTTTAGCAAAAGCTTTCTCTAAATCAATTGCACATTTTAAAGATGATTTCCTTAAAATGCAGCTAAATAAGCTGTTTGCAAGTTTAAGGGAATTTATTTTTGATAAAATTTCTTTATCAAATAACTGTAAATAATTTTTTTAAAAAGTTTTCACTTACCTTTTACTGGCAACGTGGGCACACAGTCCATTCTTACATCCGCCACTGCTCCCGATATTGCCTGGGTTACATACACAAAGCAATATTCCACATATTTTTCGGAAAAAAGATCACAATTAAAGTACAAAGAATATTGATTCTTTACCACTCGTTGCTCTGCCACATAATGCAAAGTAGTAGGAGGTTTTAAAGAGGCTACATCTGCCCTTAGCTTAGCATAAACTCTAACACGATCACCCTGCTCCAAAATGCAAGAAGGATACTCATATAGAACCCCTATGCCAGTATGAGGATCACAGGGGAAAATACTGCGGGCATAGACATTAAACACATATTTTTCACTCCAGTCGATGGAGAGAAAACGCCTGGTAATTGGTAAACTAGGCAGAGGAATCATGGGTCTTAGTTGTACAGCATAGTTTCCAGCCAAACCAAAGAGATCACAGGTAAGTATGAACGACTTTTGTTTCGGATAACCCCTTACCTGTTCGGCAAAGAGTATGCTGGATTTTGAAACATTTTCCGGTCTCACTTGTGAACAGGAGCGTTCTTTGCCACAGTATATTAGTTCTAGCCAAAATTCTGGCAAGTCTTCACGTTTCCAGGCATTATCACAATTAACATCGGGAAAACGCAAAGTAACCTCTACCGGATGATCGGGATATGTGCGCAAACGTACGGGACTAACAATCATTTCGGCGCTAGGCCATCGCACATCTAATGTCTGACGCAAACGCTCATCGTATGCCGGAATTAAAGTGGTGGTAGTGCTCTTCATGGTGGGAGAGGCTTCCTTTGCTTTTTTAGAAGTGTTAATGGAGGAAGAGCTCAAGTTGGCAGCCATTGTGTTAGTTGTTTTTAAATTCGTTACCACCTGCATTTCGTACAGGCCCCCCTGCATAAAAGTCTGGCAAGGAACTGCCACTTGTGTGACATTGTGCCTGGGATCGGGATAAAGTAAAATATTTTCTATGATTTCTTTGCGCTGACGCTGTAAAACTAATGAATCGTTTTGAGAGTTATTAGCTTTAGCCAAAGGCTTCCCACTAATGTCTTCTATCGATCCATTCCCAGCATAATCATCAATGTATTTGCTAATGACCAAAGTGCTTGTTATGATATTCTCTACTTGTAGGACATGCTGTTGTTGTGTGACATTTCTTCTTCCACTTGATACGTTGTTGTCTAGCGTGCGTGATGTTGTTGAAGTTTGCGCTGAATCTTCTAAGCCCCCTCCCCCCGTTGCTGTAGACGTTTTGGTCGTTGTTGTTGTCGTGGTGGTGGTGGCTGTTGTGGTGGCTTTTACAATGTCGTTTTCTAAATCTTCTGGTGAAAACTGTATCTGTACGTGTAGATCTCCGCTTAAAGCCGTAAATGTGCTTGGAGTCATTAGACGACCCTTTCGTATTGCCAACACGTGACCTTTTTTTTGCCATTGTTGTTGTTGTTATTGTTCATAATGCCATTTATATATTTAATTTCATTCCATTCATAATTTCAATTCATTAAAAGAAAATTTTATGGTGGTTGGTTTGAGTTTTGCAAGAAACAAAAAAGAAAAAAGAAAAAGAAGTTATGAAAATAACGCAATAATTTTTTTATTTTTTTATAAATCTTTGCAAAAAAACGTGCCAGAGATTAAAGTAATAAAAATCATAAATTTCTTTTATAAACAAAAAGGGCTTTTTTGAAAATATTTTTCTTGCAGGTAATTTAGATAAGGTTCTTAAAAGTTTAAAACAGATTTAAAAGTGTAATTTAACACCACCAACATATATTTGCTATTGAGGAATAATGTTTACAAAATTCATAAAGAAAGTTTGTGATAATAAAAACTAAAAAAATAGGGCTTACTTTTAATTGCTTAGAGTTACGAACCTAAAAGAACGTTAATTAATAACAGAAGTTAATTTAACAAGAAATGGAGTTCTTTTTAAGATAAGCAGAAGAAAATGTTGCTTAATATGAAAAGATGATAAGCATTTTCTCTCAAGTAAAACATGTGGGAGGAGAAGAAGAAGCCTCAGGTGAACGCTAAAGGTTAAAGAAGAAAGAGAAGATTAATATGGAAGTAATTGCCATTTCTTAATTACAATGAGGCCGTACTTAATGAGATAAGGATGTAAATTTTTCTTAAAATAAGAACTTAACTTAGAAATATTTAAGAAAAACAGCTAACTAATAAAGAAAAAACATTTTCGAAGGAAAAAGTAAAATATTAGGAAAAACTTTCAAAATAAGAAAGAACGCTTATGCTTAAGCAAACCCAAATAAGATATAAAGAAAAATATATCCTCCCAAAAAATGAATGAATAATTTGTAATCTTGGAAAAATGCCTAAGATGTCAAACAGAAAAGGTAAAAAACGAATCAAGGAATAAGGAAATTCAAAGCCGGAAAAAATTTAATAAAACGCATGAAGAAAAATAATGAAGTAAAGAAAAGAATCACTTTGTTGGATTTCAAAAATAAAATGTATTTGGAAAAAATAAAGCAAAGATGGCCAAAAAATTAAGCCGGCGGATAAAAGGAACAAAAAAAAATAATAGGGATAATAAGGATCCCATTTCATGACTTTCTTTAGAAAAAGGAGCGTAAAACCTTAACGAGATTAGTGAGAAAATAATAGGTCTGTTCCAGGTGCATAACAAACCAGTTCGTACTATTGAGAGTAAAAAGAAAATTACTATCTGAATGTTGTCCAAAATTGCTAAAACAACAATTTAACATCTTAAAATGCTGCTTACTTTCTCAAATAAATTTTATTTTAGTGATTAACGAAGCTTAAAATGTATAATATTTCAAAAGAAAAACATTTGCATCATTGACAACAGCTATAAAAAGTCAACAAAATAAAACTGAAAAAAGTAAAAGCCAGTTATTATGTAAAAAGTTATTTATAATTTTTTGCAAAACGGAAAGCCATGTAACTATTGTATGTTTTCTTATGCCACACAAAGTGATTGCACT
>NDXZ01002516.1:0-18071 GCA_003055125.1 Paykullia maculata
CTGTGATCATATTACCGTGACCATATTCATTTATGTTTTTCTTTGCGTGTTTATTTAACAGATACATGTGTCTTAAACACCTACAAAACATACAAGCTTTAGAGTGCTACATTCATTTTTTTACGTATATTTTGTTGTAATTAATTCAATTAAATATAAAGTGTGCGTGTATGATTATGTATATTTACGTGTATGAGTGTGATTATTTACTTAACCATGCAACCAATGCATTCACCAATAAACATGAAGTCTATACGAACACGGTGCGTATGAGTTATGTTAAATTGAAGTCATATACATATATTTTTTTATCATAACATATTGAATTAATGTTTATTCTTTTGTATATATATTATTATTAAGTGCTATAAATATATTTGATTAAAAAGGACTAATGAAAAAGTGAAGCGTATACGATTTTATTATTTGCACCCATAGCCAACCCTTTTCAAATGTCAACTTCATCCACTGGCTACACGGACTTGGTGTTCCCTTTCACACTAACGAGGCTCTGACGACTTGGATTAAACTTTTGCACAAAACTGAATACCTGGTGGCGATGTTGGCAGTCTCAACACCAGGATCGGAAGCTGTGGTCCAATCAGTCATTCGTCATAGATTCAAATTCCTAGGCCTCTGTGAAGTGTTATAGTGTACTTCTAGCGAATTTACAACAACTGATGGTCTCACTTTCTTTTATTTTGAAAAACCAATGAGCGAAATTCCTTCCATTACTGGAGTTTAACGGCCCTTAAAGGAGCGAAAGAATTAGATATATAATAGAAAAATTAATAAAAAGGGCATTTTTTATGAAAATTCATGACAAGTTTGTATGTACATATAAACGAGTATTTGTGTGTGTGTGTGTGTGTGTGTGTGTGTAAAGAACTTTATAAACAATTTTCCTTTATCAATATCAATTTGCATTCATTTTAACACTTGCAATTTATAACTCCAATGGGAGAAGAAAGAAAACCTTTTTAATGAAATCTAATAATTGGAAGAATCACTTAATTATTTAAATATATAAATTGTCAATTAAGAAGCTTCTATCTTATAGTCATATTACGTCTAAACAGTATTAAATAAAAATCCTTTGCAAACGATTTATTTCACATTTTAAAACTTATCATATGAAATTTTTTTTGGAATGAATGAATTTATACAATTCGAAAAAATTTATTCGTTTATAAATGTAATTTAAAAATTTAATTTTCGCTTTTACACCTAAATCTAAAAAGCGTGCCATTTTCTAATAAAGTTTATTAAAAACTCACAGTAAATATTTTCCAAAAATATAGAAATATTCGTTCAGCTATTCAAGGTTAAGGCATTCACTTCATTTTTTAAGTATGTCTGTTTGTGTGCAGTTTCTGTTGTATTTTTTTTTTTTACTTTGTTCAACAAAATTCTTTTATTCTTTAAAAAGTAGAAACTAGAGAAAAAGAGAGAGAGAAAATAACCTGCCTTAAAGGTATAAACATAAAAAATGCCACATAAATGTACGTTTCCACATGAATTATCTTTGCCACGATACCTTTTCAATTTGCACACACACGCACATTTACACCAATATCAGATGATTTCTTGTACTGGTAGAATTTTTTGTTGTTTTTGTTATATATTTTTACTAGTTACATGGCTTGTTAAATTTTTCAATAAAGTTCGTGGCTATACAAGTGATTAAAGGAAAGGAATGGAAGTAAACAAGAAAAACCTAGTTACTTTGCTCGTCACTCATAAAAACTGTCACAAAAAAATCAACAATAATTTTTAATTATTACAATTATTTTGCCAGTATCTCCTTAACAATAATAACTAAATGCTTGTCGTTGGTGTTTTTCTCGATCTCTTCTAAACTCTTTACGTGGTTTTGTGGAAATTCTTTGGGTGTATGTGGAAATATCTTTGTTTGAGTGTTTGAAAATCATTTAGTTTATTTATACTGCTGCCATGATAAACCAAACATACTACCTTTTGAGTTACATGCAGTAGGTAACCGAAGTTGCCTGCAGGATATTAAGTAACATGACGACAGACATTTCTGCAAATGTTTTATTAGTAGTTATTTATTTTTTGTTATTAAATACATATTAAAACCTAAGGAAAGTAATAACATTGGAATCAGTTGTAGAGCTTATTATTTTTAGATAAAATATTGTTTTTTTTTCTTAAAAGCTTTATACACTTTAAAAGAATACTTATATTAAATATGAAATATGTCTCGATTTTTGAAGAATATCGTATAAAAAAATGAGTTATGGCTGTAATAAAACGATTCACAATTGATTAAATAAAATTTCTCTTACTTTTAAAATTCTTTTTAAACCAACAACAATAGTTTGTAAAGTATCAACATAAAACGTTTGTTGTTTTTTTTTTGTTGTAAAATTACAATCTCCTCAATAGCCTGTGGTTTTGCTAGTGCTTACAAGATAATTTTCAGTCACGCTAATGAAAGTGCAGGTGCAGAAACGTAGCTTATCTTTAACCCGTATTTCCACCCATCCTTAAAAATTCCCACAATTATTTTATTTAGCATTTAGTTATAGGTTTTACTTGCAAAAAAAAAAAATATATAAATTAAACACATATGTATATACTTTTTTCAATAAAGAAATTTTGATGCAGCCGGACTTATTTTATGCAGGTCGATAAAGCAATTTTTATGATAATTTACTTCCATGTAAATTTTTCGATTCGAAGCCGGCAAACTACTCTTGACCAATTTTAAAAATCTAAAAGTATGGACTAAAAAAGTATGTCTGCTTATACTTTTGAAATTTTTTACTTTTTTTATCAAAGTCATCATTATTCAGAAAAACTATGGTTGACTCGTTAAGGAAAGTGCTCTTAAGAGAAAGAAAACTTTTTGTAAAAGAAATTTAAAGTGCGAAGTTTAAATATTATCTAAACGCATTGTTAAAAAACAGAAGACATTATATTTCCCTTTTCTGTATTATGAGTGAATTCAAAACGATTAAAATTATTATTAGATTGTTGTCATTAATATTAATTAAAAACAATAATTCTATTCAAAGAGGAAGAAGAGGTAATAATGCCTTCCGGTTGTTAACAGTTTGATACCGAATTCTTAATTTTTTCGGTCACAAATTTGATTTAAATTATAAGTGTACTTTTCGACATGTTTAATTTTCTCACGCATTGCTTGAGCTTAAAGACTGCCAAAATGAACAATTAAACAAACTAAGAGTTCTTGATACAAAATAAATCAAATGGCTTTGGGTTAATTAGACTGCACGCAAGAACCTAAAAGTTAAATTAAAAGAAATTTGGCAATTTTTGTGCTTCAATTTAAAGATTCTAAGTTATAAATCTTATTCAGTTTATTATCTGATTTTGTTTTCAAGCAGTTTCTAAATAAATGAGCCAAATCATTTGAAATAAATATCATTAAAATAAAGCCCTTAAACGTTTAAAAAAAGATTTCATAGAGACAAATAGTTTAGATCATTATGGTAATAGTAAAAATCACACTATATGTTCGAATGAAAAGTATATTTTATAGCATCTTTTGTAGCTGATTTTATCATCGTTTAAGTTTTATTATTTTGTTTTTTTCTTTTTATTTAAATAGAAAATAAGAGCAACATCATTTAACCACGACTAAGAGCATTCAATCTTCATGCATTGCTTGTGTTTTAGGTTGTTTTAGTACATATTTTCTTCCTTTCTATGTTGGATTTATTTTATTACGTTTTTCTGTATTTTGTATTTTTTTATTTTATTATTATTTTGTATAAACCATAATAAAAGTTGATCTTTCGTGTTTCGAATATCAATGAATGTTTTTTTCTCATCAGAGCTGGTACCAACCGTATCAATTTATTTTTGTGTTTTTGTGGTGTTTTTTGGTTTTCTTTACATTTATAGGAGAGTCATCCATTAAATTACAATATACTTAAGCATGTACGATACGGATTTAAATTTTTTTGTCAAATACAAACGCTGAATACAATTAAGGTTCAGGTATTTAATAAAAAGAGAATTAATCAAAATTTATATTAACTTCAAACAAATAACCTAAACTTAGTTGGGGCACATATCAAAATCAAAATTTTATACCTCTACACATTTTTATGCCTTTAATAACTTTAAGGAATTTCGTTTGGTTTTAAGCTGTAAATAAAACTTTTGTTGATTTGACTCTTTGTTATATTAACTGCTTACCAATTTTTTCTTTAATATTACTCAACATTTTCCGTTCAATATGAACCTCTTCGAATCGTCGAGGAAGTGCAACAAAGTAACTTTTTGTACAACTACTACTACAACTGCTACAAAAACAAATAAAAATAACAACAGCAACAATTTGATTTAATTGTATGAAAAGAGTTGAGTAAACAAAAACCTTTACATGTAGCTTATTCACGCACTCTGCAGTTGTAGTGGTAACTCGTACATCATGTTTTGTAAATTTTTCATAATAAAACAGCAACAGTAAAGAACAACTGATTAACAAGACCTTCTGACCATTTAACAAATTGAAGGCAAAGTAGTTTGAGTATTTGTATTATTTAACAAACAAAACAAAAAAAAAAGTTACAGCTTAGGGCACCTGCTCTCCAGAGAATGCATTACCATTGAGTAAAGAGTCTAACGGAAATAACCACTTGCTTTCATTTCATTACAATTCCAAACAGAAGTTCTCTAAATATGACGACAGTCATATAAAAAGAAACATACACACCCACCCACACAATCCAAACAAAACAACAAACCATCGACTTAGGGCTAAAGTGCCCACTTGTGACATTTTAAAAATCAACAAAACCAATTGTTTTATAAACTTTTCTGTTTTTATATTGTTTTTTATGGTTGATTATTTTATTTGTTGGTACTTATTCTTGTTGGCTATTTGTTTTTGTCAGTTTTTTATGGCGGAAAATTTTAAACGATTATGTACCAAACAGAAACAAAACAAAAACATTGTGATTGTGATTGTGTTTGTATATACATATACACACACACACACATACATCCGCATCTTTATCCATCCAAACAACGCAAGAAGGTCTACTTTAAAATTAATGGCTTCGTAAATTAATGATGGATTAAGTTGGTCATTTGTAGATGGTTTGGCTAAAAAGTTCAGTTCTCTATTTAACACAATCACAATTATCGTCTCTACAAAGTCCTTCCTCTCTATTTAAACAAAAGAAAAATACTTCTGTATATATACTTCGATAGATTCGATTTTAAAAGAGAAATTTTGACAACAATTTTTTTAACAAAATAAAAACTGTAATTGTGGAAAACCAAATTAACAATAAACGATATATACAAATTTTACAGGAAAAAATATAATAATTTCCTTTGGATCTTACTAGCAAACAATATTGACACACACACACGTTAAATATCATATAAATATATATATATACATATGTATGTGTGTGCGTGTGTATGCAATAAAAAAATAAGATATTTTTATTTCATGCTGTTCATGATAATGGTAATGCGAGTTTTATTGTTTAAAAAAAAATTTAAATTTGTAATATAAACATTTCCTTTAAATGCACAACCAATTCATACACACTTTAGATTTAAAATAAAAAATAAAAAAATACTCAAGTTTATGCTATTGAAATCAGCTCGTATTTGGTGGAAAACCAAACTGAATTAAATTTCATATTATTGTGTTACAAACTACAATATTGCACGTATTACAATAATAAACATTTTATAATACACTCTACACCAAACCCAGGCTCATAAGTATTATTCAAATATTATAGTTTGCATTTTTCTATTGTTTGAAACACAGGTTTATTATTGAATTTTATTTTAAAAAAAACTTTAATTTTAAACCTTTTTAAGCTGACATAACATATAACAAATATTACAGGAACTGTGCCTCTAAAAATTATTAGTCTGAAATACATAACATTCGCCAGCAAATGAATAAAAAATAAATAAAAATCAATATTTATTTAAACCAAATGTATGTAAGTATTAGAACAACCAGTATAAAGTGCCAACCATTTACAACACGGCACAGACAGACAAATATTGATATGTTATTTTTGATAAAAACTGATGTGTGTGGATAGAGGCGTGTGGGTGTGTGTATGTACATATATGCGTCTGTAAATATATGTATGTAGGCTGTTTGTTTTTGAATTTTTCCTTTCAAAGGTGATGATGTGGATAATAATGAAAATTGTTTTGACTTCTCGTTTATCTCTGCAGAACAAAGGCAAATCCCAAATAATAAAAAAAATTTAACTTCAAATTTCCGTGCTATTTTTTGTGTCAACACGGGGCATGTTTGGGGTTGATTTTTTGCCAACCAAAAAAATTTGTCAATATTACAACATTTCTATACATCCAAAAACGCAAACCCCATAATCTATTCATGTAGGCACTCATACAAACGTACATACATACATACGTACCCATTCAGTATTTTTCCAATCATATATAGAACATATGTATGTGCTGATTTTCTGATCATAAGAGATACTTTTTACGAAAGAAAATGGTACCCTACCATCGAATCTTCTTGATGAGTCATTTTAATAGGTTTTCTGATCAGTCTTTAATCCTTTCCGAGTGATTTTTAATATCTTTTTTTTTTGTAGGTTTAATAGATCATTTTTTAAGCATAAGCGTGAATCATTTTCAAATCTTGTTTCAAGCGCACAAGTGATTAATCATTTTTTGATCATCAAAAGTACACGAAGAAGATTCTGTTGGGTGATTAATCACAAAACAATCTTCCTAATGTAAGGCGGGGTATTAAGGTATAAATGTACATTTAACGTTATTTTATTGCGTGTGTGAATATGTATTGTCTGTCGTTGTTGGATTCTCAAGACGTTAATAGAGACTTTTCAATTTAAGATAAACATGACTTCAAGAAGATTGTTGTTTCATTGCGTTGCGTTTCGCAACGTTACGTTAAATTGTATTGTATTTCATTTCGTTTATTGTGTATTTTTTTTTAAGTCTTGCATTGTAATGCTTTTGTACTCTGATTGCTTTGTTTAAATAAAAGTGGCCTTAAAATCTTAATAGATTTTACAAGATTTCACCTGAAAGATTTATTTTATTTATTTATTTATTTGTAACCACAAAAGCATAAAGAAAAATTAGAAGTAAACAACCGCTTAGAACTCAAATAATGGCTGTTTAATCGAAAACGTGTTGAAGTAATGATACTTTGTATTATAGATTATTTTTTCTTTGTCATCTTCTTTACGTTGTAACAGTATCTACGCCCCACATCTTAACACACTGCTACATGGCATACACGTATATCACACATTTAAAGAAAATGAGCAGAACCTCAGTTGTTTTTCCATTTACGTAACATCGACCTTTGTTTGTTTATCTGTACGTTTAATAGCAACGAATAAAGTTTTAAAAAAAATAAAGTTAAAAATGAATTCATGATGAACTTTAAAATAAAAATAAAAACTTTCTTAAAAAGCCTTTGCTTGATTAATGTTTGTTTTAAAAGGAAACACTTTGTCAAAATCCTTAAAAAGCATCATAAAATTAAGTTTAACTTTTTACAGTGGATGTACCTACGGAAGGAGATGCTGCTTTCAATGTTACCAGATTGGACGATTTATTGTAATTTAAGCGATTTTTAGTCATAATTAGGCATATTGGTAGTTTAACAATTTGGATTTTAATTTTGAAAATTTTTTGAAAAAAAATATTATGTTATCATTTAGGTACAGTATACAGTATACATATGTATATGAAAGGTTATAAGTTTACAAGCATTTACAAATTCAATTGAATTGAAGCCAAAAAAAAATAAAACAAATGGCCCCTAATCAAAGTCGTTAACAAAACATACTTTAAGAATTGTAAAATATACTTTTGTTAAAAGTATGCTTTTTGTATACTATAGACGAGTTAGAATATACTTTTAACGTAAAAGTCGACTCTAAACTTAAAAATAGTTGAAGCTGTTTTAACCTCACCTCAAAACACTAAACCAGTAGTCTTTCGCAAAATAAAGCAGCCCATATTGCTTCCCTAATTTTTTTTATTATTAAATTAATATAAAAGAGGCAATAAGTCCTTTGAATGTTGTTTTTTACTTTTTTTATATATCTGATTTCTTTTTTTTTTTGTTTCATTCGTCAACATTATACAAAATCAGCTGATCAGAGTACCAACGAAACATTTTTAGATTTAATGTGTCACCCATTTAAAGCTGGTTTAATTTAAAACATACTTTATTTTTGACTATAATAGTAAAATGGTTAATAAAAGGTTTTTAATTTAAAGTCGTTTTTAAAAAGAACCGACTTTAGTTCATAACTATGAACACGGGCCAATATTTTTAAAATAATTAAAAGAATTATATACCTTGAATGTGTTTTCCAATATTCTGTATGTATATCTTTTTGACTTGCTTTTAAAAAAATTAAAAAATTAAATTGTTTTTATTTTCGTATCTCTGCTTTATTTTATTTGTATTAAATATTGTTCAAAGTCAATTGAATACAAGTCAGTTGTTTTTTTTTTCTGTCGTTCTTGTACAATTTTTTACATTGATTGTTTCATATTTTTTACTGGATTTTCGTTTTATATGTATATTATATCTTTTTTTTACAATTTTTTTAATAACTCAAATGATGATAATGTTGTTGTTCATTGCTGTTAGTTACTTGTTTACATTACGTTTTCCTCTCCAATGATTTAAAGTCTATTCTTGATTTTCATGAGGGTTTATTTGCACAATATGGATATGTACATATGTAGATGTATACTAACACACACACAGTTACATATGAATTATATATTTCTATTTTCTTTTATACTACTTGTACCAAAAGTACATTTTGTTATATACTGCGTTGCATGAATATAATTTTACAAAGTTTTATTTTTTGTTGTTCTTTAAAGTCCAAAAATATCTGAAAAAGCAGTGGCAGTTTTAAAGACTGTAATAATTGAACACTTTGTTGTATAACTATAAATACATTGAGCCGTTCAGGAATAAAAATATAAAGAGCAAAATGGTAAATAATTATTTAACAGACAAAATAAGAGAGTTGGAATGACTGGCCCTATGATGCTAAACTGGTTTACCTAAATAAGGGCGTTAAAGTTGTGTCATGTAACAAATAACAGTATTGTTAACTCAAAAGTAATTAAAAAATATAAGGTAAGTTTGTTCACACAAAAAAAAAAACCTGTTTGAGTATGGTTGCGGTAATATGATCACAGACAATTTTAAAATTCTATGATTACTGAAATCATTATATGATTGCCACAATCATAACATGGTTGAAGTAATATGTTACATCAATACCATGATCATATTATGGTTGCGAGAAACATTATATGGTTATGAGAATCATTATATGATTGGATTACGGATTATCATATATATGATGCCTTTAGAATATTTGATAACCATAATTAAAGAGCATTATTTATATGATTATCTGTAACTAAGTTTATAGTTTATATACAATCACATTATGATTTTCACAACCATATAATGATTCTCGCAACCATAATATGATCATGGTATTGACGTAAAATATGACTACAACCATATTATGATTGTGGCAATCATATAATGATTTCAGTAATCATAGAATTTTAAAATTGTCTGTGATCATATTACCGCAACCATACTCAACCATGCTTTTTTTGCGTGTTCCTAAACTAAGTCACTGTTTCCAAGTTATTAAAATGGACAAAAGTTTTCGGCTTGACTTTGCTTAAGGAAACTTACAAAACAAATGTTGGACTTTGAACAACTTTTTTCAACCTTAACTATCCAAAGGATATATACAAAGTATAATGACTTATCTAGGAAAAAACTCGAAGGCTAGTCCTAATTGTTTATGAAGTTTATTTAAATTCATAGACAATTTATTGTCTTCATAAACAATTAATATATTTAGGTCCCTTAAAAAAATTAAATAAAAATTTATTATAATATTTTCTGTTAATAAAAGAATAATTTTTCTTTCTAATAATATAGAAAAAAACGAATTAAGGTGTATTTATAATTATGCCACAAGGTGTACGTGTACACCTTTGCATAAAGTGAATTTTAAGTTAAACACAAAACATAAAAATATTCTCCAAAAATTCTTTAAAACGAACAACTTTTAAGTTTAAGTGCAAAGATAAAAACAAACACACCATTAGTTATTTAAAATGTTGAATACAAGTATGTTGCTGACAACAAAAATAACAAACCATTTGTGCAATAGTTCTAGTAAATCCTTAAAGAAATTTATATTTAAATTATAAATTTTAATTTTTAATAAATAACTCCATACATTTGTTTCAGGATATATAAGTGCAGTTCACACTGAATTCGGCACTTGTTAATCATTAGACTGTCCATATGTTTTGTTGTAAAATTTTTTTGGTTGATAATTTTTCAACAATAAAATAAATTCTTGTACTGGGAATTAAACAAACAACAAGTACTGAATGCGTTGTTAACTTTACCAATGACAAACATTTTTATATAGAACTATAAATAACTAGAATTGTTCTATTACAAGAACGTTAAATATCTGTTGATTTCAAATGTTTAAATATTATTAGCAAATAATATGGAAAAAAATTTAGAATTTAAATTTTGGAATCATATAAGCAATGTTTATCCATTTATTGATTTGCATATGTAAACTTCAAATTTAAAATATATGTCGCAAATCTTAATAATCATTTTTAAGTAAAATATCAAAAACATTATTTTTTCGGTTTAACGACAAACCTTTGGTTATAAGGGGATTATGTAAATAGCTGACATATAAATATATTTGAGTAAAATTAAACAAAAATAAGTTTGCTATTAACGCAAATATGCCAAAAGTCCCGTTTCTTACAGAACTATTAATCGTAGGTTTACCACTAAACTGTTTTCTCCAAAAATTTAACAAAATGTTATACATTGTGATATGGTCTTTACAAAGTTGAGTTTGGCTATGTAAATGCTGTAGTATTTTTACTATGCATCTGCAAAATGTAATCAATATTAAAATACTGCATAAAAGCAACTGTATTAGAAATGCATATTAAATATTAAATATGTAATTTAAATCTAATACCCCTAGAAAGTTGCACTTTAATGTATTTTCATATCCCAAAGATATAAAAACCATTAAATAATGTCTTTAGCAGCCCCGAAAATGGTTCATTCTTAGTGCTTAAACTGATAGTAAAAACTGCATTTATCTGCACGTTAAGATGATATTTTCTAATGCTTGTAAATACAAATACACAAATATCTTAAACTTTGTGTATATGTGTGTGTGATATAAGCATTTTCTATTGACATCGACAATAAGTTGTTTGAAACACAACATAACACCTTACAAGTTACACACATATACATACATATATAAACATATGTATGTTTGTGTATATTATATACCTAAAGAGAGTAAAGCTTATAATAGAGAAAGCTTAGACTTCTTAAAATAAATCCCTATTTCCTTCCTTCCTATATTTCTTATAGATTTCCTTTATGATGGCGTTTTCACTAAAAAAATAACATGTAGATAATTTTTTACTTCATGCTTTCATGTTTTGTCTATTATGGCAGATATGAGAAACACTATCGGCTTTGTGGTCCAACACACACACACGCACACTAACATTTTAATCAGTGCATTAGACGTTAAATTTAAAAAGAAGGCGTAAGAAGAAAAAAATGCAAAAGACATTGATGCTACATTTTTTGCTTTCAGAAAAAAATATTTATAGAAAACTTCAATGCTTAAGCTTATACTTGGGTACTTATGAACACCTCAACTGATTTGTTTTACAGAATTATTTTCCTTATATTTACAACACACATACCAATACAGCAAGAAAAACCAGACGAAAATGTTAAAATATTTTTAATCCGCTTTTTTATTTAAAAGATAATAATCGAGGATTTTATTTCGTTTGTGCAAATATAGTTATGTAAGTAGTTAAGGACAAAGGATTGTGCTCCTTGCACCACAAAGATTTTGATTATTAAATCATTTCAAAAAAAAATTGTGCATGAATTATTGTTCAGTTTTTAAGTTAGATTTAATAAAACCATAAAAATTTAAGCCATAAAAATACTAAATTGTTATTTATTTTAAATCTGTCATTTTATATTTATTGAAAGAATAAAATTTAGTTTCATTAAAAAATTACTAGTTTTTAATCCAACTTAAGCAAAACGTTTGCTAGAGATTTTTTAGGAAAAAAAAGAAGAAAATACTTTAATGACCTCATGGTAAAATTGCAAAAAAAACTGTAAATAAAATACAATTTCAATGTATGTATAAGAATTTCATATCTATACCTTTCGACAGTTTTTTTTTTTAGTTTTAGGATCAAAACGAGTAACACAAACTAATCAGGTCAACAAAAATGTTCGGTCAAAAACTCTAAGCTGGTTCTAGTTTGATTCGATATACCCTTATTACATGAAAAAAAAAATTATTTCTGTTAGGTCGACTCGGACGCCTTAAGCTCATTGTTATACCCAACTGTCGTAATCCTAGAGGCTTGCAATCTCCATAAAAATAAGAAGTTCTCTTCAGAAAGCCTAACACAGTCAAAGAAAAATCATGGTTAAGTATGGTCACGGTTATATGATCACTGCAATCGTTATTTTATGTCAATACCAAGATCATATATATGGTTGCAAAAATCATTATATGTTTGTCTTAAGTATAAACTTGGTTACGGATAATCAAAAATATTTTGCTCTTAGAATATATGATAACCATAATCTGAATACTCCTACAAGAAGTGATGTTCCTTCCTACCAAATTTTTGTAGAGTCTTCGTTCTATTTCTTATGTGTGTGGGCCAAGCATGTTAAGATATCCTGCGCCCACCCGCCGATTTCCTACAAAAGATCAACTAAGGGTGTGTAAATATATCTTATTATCTTTAAGTAATTCATCAGTTTTCAAAGATCGCGATTTAAAAAGGAAAAACTAAATAATAAAACTATTTAATCAAAATATAAAAATTATATTTTGCAGACCTGTGTAATAATTCACTTACTTTAATCCTTAAAAAATTAAAAGCTGACAGTTTTAGAAATCAGTTTAAATGTTCTTAAATATCTAACATTAAAGTTTTTAGTGGAAATTTTAATTAATAATTTTACTCTAATTATAAAACATTTTAATTGCTGCAATTTCCCTTTGATGGTATCTTCCACACGCTCTCTCTCTCTCTCTCCCTTCCCGTTTTNNNAAAAAAAAAAAAAAAAAAAAAACCCGGCATTAATTATTTAAAATGTCTTTTATGGTTTTGTGTTGTGTACGAGAATTTCGTTCATTTTTCCCACCTCTTTCTGTGATGACACTGATTTTAATGTATGGCTCCCTAAGGAGCTGACCCATAATGTTTAAAATACTTGCTTTGCCTTGTCTTAACACAAAACATTTAACACCTTCACCATGTAAAATGTGAGCTCGTATGACTGTAATCTCAATCCAGCCCGTATGTCAGTCGGTCTTACTGGCATTCGAATTTATACGAGTGTTTGAATGTTAAGAAAATAAAGGCAAAACTTAAATGTGCTGTATGAGCAGTTGTGTAGAAAACATACGACAAACGTTGTCAGTAGTTATCTATTCGTATTTTATTTCATATAATATTGTATGTGTTTTTTTTTAACCAAAATTTCAATTCTATTTTCCTTTAGTTGGTTGCGGAATGACCACAGTGTGTCGTAAAAAAGGGTTTTGATATTTCTCTTGTTTAAATCTGGGAATAGAGGATAACATTAACAGCAGTAGAAGCACAGAATAAATTAAGCAAGAAAATTTTCAATATAAATAGAAAAAGGTACAAATCAACAGTTTAATCTCTAAAACATAATGACAAGAAAGAAAAAAAACATGCATAATAAGAAGAAATTGAGAAGCAAACGCACATTTTACGACGTTGCATTAGTGTAAGTAAGTGTAAGTGTTAAGTGTATTAGTGTAAAGAAGAAAAAAAATAGTACAACTGTTTTGTTTGTATTTATTATAATCATTATTCTTTGACGGTGTTTTCATGTCCTTTTCTGTTTATGTAACCAAAAAAAATCTTAATTTGTTTCCACTTTTTGGGTCGATGATAAAACACACCTTTTTGTACTTTGTGTCATTTTCTATTTTCTCTTCTTTTATTTTCCTTTTTTTTATTCAAAATAAAATATAAAAAAAGTTGTATATAAAATCTCAGCAAAGGAATTAAATGGTGTCAGGGTATTGTTCGTGCAACTGTATTTAGTAACAGTGGTAATAATGGAACGCAATAGTGTGTGTGTTCATACCGGTGATTTGTTTCATATTGAGTCGACCGCATATTTATGTTTGTATGTATGTTTATGGTTGTGTGTGTGTGTGTGTGCGTGCGTGCAAATTAGTGCAAATGTATTTGATTATTTGATTATATGTTGACATAAATTTGCTAAAAACATGTTTTTTCTCACAAATTTGTGTTGGGTATTTTATCAACTCTTTTCTTTTTTATTGTTGGTTTCATGTCTAGTTTTTAACTGTTTAACTTTAATACTTATTTTGAGAAAGTTTGTTGTGTGAAATGTAAAAAAATCCTTTACTATTTTTCAAGTGTTTTTAAACTTGTTCAAATTTTTAAATGTTTGACGTTTTACATTATAAACATTTTAAGATGCCTTTGATGTTGTACGATTACAAGGGTTCATGTTAAAAAGTAGTCCTCATAACTTATTTTTAAAGTTAATTTTATTCCTATTATTGATGTACACAAATGCTTTATTATAATTTTATTATTGTTAATAAAATGATCTCAATATATACTCTAAATTCTAAAATATATTAAAAATTTTTCAACTTGAAATTAAAGAAAATTTATCAACAGTTTCCATATTAAACACACATATACACATACGTATGTATGTTTTTAAACATGTTTTAAAGTTTGTTCACTTAGATGTTGATATCAGGGACGCCCTGTTGTTAGAGCAGTTATCGCAGATAGAGGAAATTTTGTAAGCTAGACAGCATTACAGGACTTTAATTAGACTTTAGGCGAGGCGCTTAACTTCTATTTAATTTCTGTTTAAATTTTTTAAGATAATGTAAATGATAATGTAAATTTGTAAAAAGATTTTAAAACAAAACTTCTACTTGTAGAATAATTTGTCTAATTATTTTTAAATATATTTCTTAAATAAACATTAATTTTGAATATTTACAAATTTATTAATTTAGCTTTTTCTTTTTTTATATAAAAATAGTTCTTAGTTTTATTTTATTACTTTCAACATTTCGCCACTTCGTTGTGTGGCATTGTCAAGAAATTTTTGTAGGTTCTTAAGTTTAATATTTCGGTTTGAAGATCCTATAATAAAAAATTTTTTGAAAATAATATTAAAAGAATAACTTACAAAAAAAATATTATGCGTAAATTAAATTTGTTTATTTTTATATTTTAAACTTCCTATTTGACCTTTATTATTATTTAATTTTTATCTCTTATGTTTTATGTGTTGCCAGACTTAATAAAAATGATCCCTGCAAAAGTTGGAAATTTCCAACGAAACGTCGGATTGAATATTGAATGAAAAATCTTGTATTTAATCAAATGACCTAAAAAAAGCCAATTGAAAATAGCAAGATAAAAATAAATTTGTTTATGTATGAAATTTTTTTTATATAATAACGGCCGTTTAAATTTAAACATTTGCTTAATAAACCTTTAATACGTTTAAGAATTGCTAAAATTCTAAAAAAAAAAGTTTTAAAGTTTTTGGAAAATTTAAGTTAAAATTATTATTTCTAAAAAATTTCTATTTCAAGTGTTTTGTATAACATTTGTTTATAAGTTTTCATTTTTTTTTATTTTGGCTAAAGTTTATTTTAAATTTACTGATAAACTGTAGGTTAAATAGATGATATTTACATCCAACATTAAAATACTGATCAAAGAGTGCTGATGATGAAACCGCAGCTGATTTCGAAAATGCATTCCACTCGGTTAGTATCGGGAAACTTACTTTTTCAAAAAATTATTTTAATTTCACAAACAATATTATCATCTTCATAATAAAGAAATAAAAAATGGACTTGAACCAAAAAAAAATCGCTATTTTAAATAAGTTCAAGTAAAAAATTAAAAAATTCATACAAAATAAATTTTATTTAAGTATTTTAATATAAATTTTATTTATAAAAATGTTATACTTCTTTTAAAACAAAGTTAAGAAAATGTTTCATAATGTTTGTTTTATCAAACCACTAAACAAGCCAAATCAAAAGCAACTTAACTTCCATGTTTTCCCTAAGATGATAAACTGTTTATTGTCTTTAAATTTTTTATTATTTATTCAATCTGCTCTGTCACGATTAATAGTTTTTTTTTTTTGTCTGCACTTTCGTTTTCAAAAACGCTTAAGAATCTTTTGGTATATTTTTCGTTAAGATAAAGTTAAAATCTCATCGCTATTTAATAGAGTCTCTCATAGACACATTTACATAAACACCTGTGCAAGTAAGGAAAAACTTAATATGTATGTTCTTATGTACAACACTTCTATACCATGCTGTGTGAACTTCAATGTACCTGTCATTTGTGGTCTTTATTTTGTTTGCTTTACCATAAAGCTTCTTACTTGACTATGTTGTGCCACAAAGCTTGCCTGCGCATACATACATATTGTCAAACCACACACACACATACACAAATATAAACACAATTCTACAACAGGTTTAACATTGCTGTTTACATTGCGTCACACTGTGGCGATTAATGGCGTTTATTATTTTCTCGTTATACCTTGACTCCTGAAATGTAATTTTTCAATAAAGCGAAAATAAATAAAACAAATAAACAAACAAACGTTACAGCAATCTTACCAAATAACAGACACTTATGCACATCTATCCATACATACATATACACACATATACATTATAATGATCATCAAAAACCTTATTACCAGCATCAGCAGCACAGAAAAAGCATGACGCAAAATAAAAAAAAACGATTAATCGAAGCAACTAAAAGTAAATGACATTGGCCATGTGATAGCAAACAGACAGGGATAAAGTGCGTTTGCTGCTGTCATATTGTCTCTGCTCTGGAGAGGCAACAACGAGCATTGACAACTACAAGATTTTAAATAATATTATCTTTTTATCCTCTATTTTTACCATTCGTAGCTCGTTATCTACGCTTTCTTTCATACATCACCAAACATAGTTGTTCATTACTATTTATAATAGTACGTGTGTATCTCTGTACATACATATGTCTTTGCATGAATGCCTGAGTGTTTGTCTTTAATTTTGTGTTATTCAGGTGACTATTTTTATAATATGTTAAAGGAAAATAATCACAGCTATCCTGGGTACTCAGTTGAGACGAATATTTAGAAAAAAAAATTAATTTAATTCGATTCGATTCGATACGATTCCATATAAAACAAAATCAAATAGACAAATAATAAAAGTAACAATAATGATGATAACGATGACGATGGCGATAATGATTATCACAAAAAAGTTTATCAATTCAGTTATAATGTTTATTTACTACATCTGTAAAACAAAGAACTTATTCTAATATTGTTTTGTTATTATTGCTGTTGTTTTAGTTTCTTTTATTGTTGTATTTTATAGCAGTTGTTTGCTTTTTCTATTTTAGTTTAGACACTCAAAATGTCAACTATAATTAGTCGAAAATATGAATACTTTAACAATAAATAAATAAATAAGTACATAACAAAACAAATAACAAAATTAATAAAACCCAAATATTTTATTAATATTGTAAGCCAGCATAACAGTTCTTAAAATCAATAGCGTTTCCGCTCCTTTGTATTCAATATTTGTAATGACTAAAGTTTTGAAATATCAAAAGCTTTAATGGCAAAAAGATCTTTGTTTGATTCTTGTATCAAAACAAAAAACATTTGAGTTTAAATGTAGTTTCAATAGCTTAAAGGTTATTTACAAAAGGCAAAATAAACCCTGAGGGCGGAATTTACATTTATTACTTTATGTTCACAGTGATATGTTAAACTTAAATTTTAAAGAAAATGATCAACCAATGGCTTAACTAATGGTAAGCTAAGA
>NDXZ01002517.1:10652-23821 GCA_003055125.1 Paykullia maculata
GATATTTTTTTACTTTTTTTTCTAAAGAAATAAATAATTTCAGCATTATCGTTTTTCTAATGATCATATTTTTTTTCAAAGCATATTTTGTGAGAAACCAAACACACACACACATAGTTATTTTTTTATAGAAGGGGACGTTCATATCGTTTCGTATTTCTTTAAGTGACGATAATAATCACCTGCTTTGCAAAAAAAAAACATTTTTTGTTTATTTATCCCAGTACTTACTTAAGTAAATATACAAAATCTTAAATTGTTAAATTGCATACGAAAAATAAACACATAGATTTCATACATAAATATTTATCTACAAACATACATACATATTTGCATATACATACATCTGTATAGCTACAATGTATGCCTGAATAACAGGCTTTTATTATTACTATCATTCATCAAAAGCAATGGTGTTGCATTTAAATTTTGAAAAACAGGCAAAACAAACAAAAAAATAAGCAAAACATTAACATCCAATGGATGGCTGGATAATTTAGCGAAATGACGCATTTGTATTGACATGAATTAAGCAATGCCGCCATAAATGCCAAAAACATTAAAAGATTTTAAGATTTCGCAAACTTAAATTATCAGGCAATAAAGTTTTGCGCAATAAAATAATATAATTACTTTTATTTTAAGCTTTATGAGGGCCTTTAAAGTTTAATTAAAGAAGTAAAGATAAAAAAAATTTTGTATTAAAAAATTGCTATAATTTTTTTAATTATAGAAAAAAACTATTACCCTCATATTTATAATAAATTTTTAAATCCATTAAAGGATTATTAAAGGGAATTTTCATACAAAACTTGTTTAATAAAACTTTGATAAATTTAAACAAGTAAGAGCACTATATTGGGCTGTGCCAAATCTTATATACCCTTCACTACGTGTATTTATATATGTATGGATGTATGTGTGTTTATGTATACTTATATGTACGTATGTATTTTCATGTACGAAAGGTATGATAATCATTTTAGTCCATAGAGGTTTTTCGCCTATATCTTTGCTGACTCTGGGCCAGTTAATACATTTTTTTTTTTGTTTACATCTCGAACATTTTTTTTTTCTTTTGAAACTCCCCAAAAGGCATGTCTTTCACACAAATCTAATAATTTTTGTGTAAAAAAATTTTTTTTTGCTTATATCTCCTTAATTGTCGGATTTTGGTGATTTTTAATAGCAAAAATCTGGGGAAAATTCCTGATCGTTTGATATAACGTGAATAACGTGTCCGCACGACATCGGGGGGCTAAGAAAAGTTGATTTCAATAGACGGACAGATACACAGACTGACAGATGGACATGGCTAAATCGACTTCCGTATCTATAAGGATTCAGAATATATATACTTTATGGGGTCGCAAATGAATATTGTAGAAAGGACAAACGGAATGACAAACTTATATATACCCTTGTCATCTGTGGTGAAGGGTATAAAAATGGTTTATAGATATAAGCGAAAATCTTTATGTGTTTTAAGTATAAAATATATACTTACTTTTCAAAAATTAAAAAAAAGAAAGAAGCAAACTTGAAGCTTTAACATGTGTCTTTTCATATATGTCCCCCTGTCAAAACTAATACATAATAGCAAATGATTACTCAACTGTTACCATTTATGTTAAAAAAATAAATTAATAAATATTAACTTCTATACAAATCTGTTTTAAAAATTCCTATCACATACAAACCAAACAAAGACCAAAAAAGGAACAGCCTGCTGTTTTGCATGTTTTGAAGTTTTTTATTTTGGTAGTTGTTGTTTTTGTTATATTAATGATTCGAAACCGGCGTTTATAAATTATGTATGACCAATTAATTTATGGCTGATCATCAATATTTTGAAAAAAGAATAATATTGAAATTATTTAAAACAAGTGGTTTATTAAAAAGGCGTGTGTGTTAAATAAATATTATGTTTTTTTTTCTAAATAAATGTCATCAGTTCCGGTATGGTTTTTGATAATTAAAATTGTTATTTTAATTGAAAAAATTAAATTTTAAGATAATAAAAACGTTTTTACTATATAAAAAGTAATGGCTTTTTAGAATATAAAAACAAATATATATTACAAATAATAAAAAGTAATTAAAGTTGTTAGGAATTTTTTAAAATAATTATTAATGGATTTGTTGTTTTATCGTAATGTGAAAATCACGTTTTTACATTTACGCCGCCAAGGAATTTAGTTTTAAATATATACATATACATATAAATATTTTTTATATCTGCATTTTTTTGCCTTCACTTGTACTAAGCGTTTCGGAATTAGTTGAATGACACGTTTTGGAGTTGAATATGAACAATAATTCTAGCTTGTGAAAATACTTTTCCTTACTATTCACTACTATTCTCGGACAAGATTGGTTTTCGTGTTGTTTTGGGGTTTTTCATTTTCATTTTTTTTTTTTTAATAGGCTTTTTCAGAAGTGCAGGTGACGGTAAATATTTTTTTTTCATATGTATTTCATAAGCCATGTACCCGTGTCTTGCCAGATAAAAATAATGCAAGTTTTAGTTGTTTTCTCAGAATGAATTATTCTAAGCCAACAAAGCTTTTATCGTGTCATTGCTAATTAAGAATAAAAAATGAAATATTTTTTAGCAGGTCATAAATAACAAATTTCGTAAATTAAAAAAAAACCAAGTTTTAATTCACAATTAAGTTTTAATATATGAATTTCTATGAAACAATATTATTGGATATTAAAATTAATTTCCATCGTTAAACACCAGATTACGTTTGTGGTATTTTTGTTAAACCTTCACTAGATTTTCTTATTAAGTATGTACATATATGTTATTCCGCTAAAACGAAAACAACAACTCAGTTTTTTAACACTTAATAAATAAAGAGTTGCGAACCAAAAAAAGTTCTCCGTTGCGGAAAGCCATCGATCGTATTTTAAAAGAAGCTAACGGGTCATGCTGTGCAACTTAACGTGTTTGATTTAGACGATTTGAAAGTGGCGATTTTAATATCTCATTTTGCAGAATTCTTAAAAGTAGTTATACTTCTCAAGCAACAATTTTCAAAAGTTTAAAGTTCTATACAAAATTCCCCAACTGAAATATGCTTCACTTCAAATCAGGGTTCAAAAATTGACCTGATTCGTTTCTGGTCTCATAAGATGAGAAGTGGTCTTTTCATTAAAAAAAAACGATGGGAATTTATGCATCTACCCAATAATATCAATAAAATCCAACGCAAAAGGTTGTATGAAACTGAATTTTCAACTACATATGTATGTTTGTATGTAGGTATTAGTACCCTGCAGGAAGCCTGGGGTCAGTCAAATGCCTCTAAATCACCAATTTTCTCGACTACTGTGGTGACTTTTTGGTGATATTGTCAACAAGGCGTCGTTAATACTTTTTATTTTGCTAGTAAAAAGTACCAAAAGTGTAGACTAGAATAACTTAAATGAACTAGTGAATACCTGATTTTAATATCGCCCTATGGTCCTAAAAGAACTAACTAGTCAATAGTTCTAACGTTACTAGTGGATTCTCAATGACAAGCACATGGTAAATGTCTATAATAAAGAACATTGTCCACATAATAAAGAACATAGTAGTACTATGACAAAGTCAATAGTGAATCAGTACTGTTTAACTATCGATATTTCTTGCAAGGAAGTTTTAAGACATACATACATACATACATACATATTTATGTACATAAATAATAATTTGTTTTAAAAATCAAAACCCATTGAGATTATTTATTTTATAGCAATAAAATATATTTTTTAATACTTTTTATGAAATACGTACATACATACATATGTATATCATACACATGTAGATTCATTCTTACTTTTAAATCAAAACCAACCGAGATTTCCTTATCTTGTAAATTCTCTTATAATTGAAAACATTCAACTTGTCACGTCACATTTTTTTTTAAGTTACAACAAGTGCATGACTTTTTATGTTAATTTATATTGTTAATAGAAATCATTTTGTTAATACTTATTCATTACTGTACAATTAACAATCTGTTTGAACTGGTTTTGTTAACAAAAAATATATATATTTTGCCATATTGCAGTTTTTACTTTGTCTATCACATAAAATATCGTGATTTTGTAAGATTTGCATTTAAATCATACAATTTTATTATATATTTTCCTTTTAAAGTTAAGGAAATCGATTGGTTTTGTTTTTTAATATTAATATTTAATGGTTTTAAATATTTATTGTTTGTTGAATGATTACATTTTCATTTACTTTTAGCTCCAAGTCTATAATTTAATTAAAGAAATAAAACTTGTTTTCGTTAAATATTACAATAATTTTTTTTACAAAATACAATACAATTAACATTTAACATATGACGTTGTAACGTTTAAACACGTTTAGGGTTATTAAAGTCACCTTAGATCTAACGTTGACTTATGAAAATGTCATAAAATTTTTGTAATCACATGATTACATTTCATTTAAATACTTTTAAAACTTATAACAGCTTTTAAAGATTTTTGTAATAAATGACATAAATTTGACACAAAGATGTTATTTTTCAATTAATAAAACAAAATAGAAAGAATTAGCTGTAATTAAAGTGGGATTAAAGGTAATTTTTTATAGGTTTTACTTTCTATGTTTACGAGTAATTTAGTTTAAATACATTATTTTTTAAATGGATATAAACAATTTGTAGAAAGCATTTTTTGGAACTTAAGCATTTATCAAGTGTCTTTTTCAATAAAGAGTATAGGGCATCTCCGAACTTCCAAAACTTGATTACAACATATAGAATATACATACACGGACAAGCAAATACCGTTTAATTAACTTCCCTATTAATAAATATTAAGATTTTGAATAGAAAATCAATATTGTAGAATGCAAACACGTAGTGATAAACTTTAAGGTATAAAAAATCTTCTCACTGAAAAATTGTCAAAAATATTTTTATAATTAAAGAAAGTTATTGCATTTTTTAAGATAAACTAATGGACTGTTTTTTCTTAAATTAAAGATATATTACAAGCTTTTAATGCAAGATATACTTTTTTGACTTTCTATAATTTTTTTAAATCTATCAAAAATTTCCTTTGAAAAGAAAATGTATTGAAAATTCACTTCTTGGTAAATTAAAAATCTAAAACAATCTATATGTGTGGAAGTTTAATATTCAAATCAAACATATCAATAATATATTAAAATTCTATTTCTAAATTTCTATTTTTCAAAATTTCTACAAATCAAAAATAATTTTGTAAATAATATTTTTTTACGACTTTCTTTATGTCGATATTGGAATAAATTTTTTATAAAACTAAGTCTTGTTGAAAATTTTAACAAATTATTTCGATGTTTTCGTTTTCTATTTTCTATTAATATAGAATAAATAAATGTTAGAATAAGTTGTTTATTAGTTACAAATTTTTAATAAGATCTTCGTTTTTAGTCAATTTTTATTAGTTCTCTTTCTTTAATTATTGTTTGTCAAGAAATCAAAAAAAAAAACAATTTTTTATAACTTCCTTAAATTTTTTATTAAATTCCTTTTTCAAAGAAAATAATCTTTTGGGTTTTATATTACAAAACATTTATTAACTATAAGCCTACGCATTATTTTATTACTTTTTGTAGAGTTTTTCGTAAGTCAAAACAACTATAAATGTATATTTATTTCTAGAAAATGTTTAAATGTTTTTTTATTTACTAAATTACATTTCTTCTTTTTCTTCTTGTTTACTTTTGTTTTTTTTCTTTACATTTTTTTATGTGTCTCGGTTGGGTTCATGTTTTTTCATAAACCTTCATCCTATATTTTTCAACAAATTTCCTTCATAACTTTCAAATAAAATAAAAAAAAAACAACACCTTCACCGACCACCACCATGATGGCTTATATGGATTTAAACTAAATAAAATGCAAAAACAAAACTATCAAATGAAAATAAAATTAAATTAAAATAAATGTCTAAATCCCCTTCACTCACATAAAAAATGTCTAAACAACAAATAAATAAACGAACAAAAAATGAAAAACTGCAGCTGGGATTTTTTAACTATAACCAACAACAGGTTTGTTGCTCAAGTCTTTTGTTTTCATTAAACCACTTTTTTGTGTTTCTCTACTTGTTTTAACAATAACTACCACCACTACATACTACCACACATTTTAAATGTTGTTTTTTTCATATTTTTATGTACTTTAGCACCGTTTTTGTTTTTTATATTAATTTGTTCGTTTCTTCTTTTTTTTCTATTATGGCGAACTATGTAAGTAAAGCTCAAAAAGCACTCATTAGTTTTGCACTAAAAATAATCAGATAAATCTTTAAAAAAATCTCCTAACACACATGCATACTTTCGCAATTGCACTTTTTTTTATTTAAATATATAGTCAAGCTTTAAAATATATACTCGTATATACTAAAAAAGTCATAAGTTGCTGTTTTTTTTTCATTAAAATGTGTAATAAAAACACAAATAAAATTATATTAAAACAAAAGCTAGTAAGTTTAAAAAAAAATATATTGTTTAGTTAAGTTTTTCTTTTTGTTAACATTTTTATCTTAAAATAAAACAATAGCTTTATTTTCTCCCAGTTCTGTTAAAGTTTGTGCAAAACAAAATTATGAAAATTTTTTGTAATAAAAGTTGGAAAAAAATAACTTAATGATGACAAAAGGTTTTAAAATTCGCATTCACTTTTACAAAAGACAAAAATTTTAATTAATTTTACTTATGTATCTACAAATACCTAATACTGTAGATGTGACAAATTTACGTAAAAGAATGATGTCTTAATATTTTATATAACTCTTTACATTATTTTTTACTACTCCTCTCATCATTAAAAGTGCATTTAGTTTTTAATTTTTAAGCCAGCAAATACAAACATCCATGGTTTATATATTTTAACAATGAAAATATATTTTAATTTAAACAGATACAAAATATGCTAATTTCGTATTAACCTTACATGGGAGTGCCCTTTGTAACAGCCAGTCACTTTGTACTAAACGCTCTAACAATAAGAACAAACATAAAGCCCACATGAATATTGTTTAACAATTTCATTTACAAATACAAGTTTATATACCGATTATCATAAGAAAGTTTTTTTTTTATCTATTTACTCTAAAGTGGCAAATGTCCATATAAGTCAAAACAAGTATATAAGTTTTGCAAATATTACAAAGTAAAGAAGATTTCTAACAAATGTCAATATTGAAATACTAACAACTCATTTGATTTAGTACAACAAATAGAACATTTTTTTGATAATTTTTTCTAACCACAAAAAAAAATATTAAATAGAAAATTTGTCTTTCTTGACTAGATGATTGATGGCGTGTCATAATGTTTATACACGTTTTGGCATCACTTAAAGTGACACAGAGATGCTAACTCCTGAAACTCAAAACACGCGAGAATATTTAAAAAAGGGCTAACGAAAATCAAACAAAGGGGCAAAATATAAATATTACATTCGAAGTTTTTACTCTTTTATGGTTTTTTTTAATTTAAAATTTATTTATAGTACATACTTATGGATGTATATATTAAGAAAAAAAAAACTTTTATAAAAATTTAAAACCCTAAAAGGCATTAAACATTTTTATACCCTTTACTAGAGGTAACAAGGGTATATATAGGTTTGTCATTCCGTTTGTAATTTCTACAATATTCATTTGCGACTCCATAAATCTAAATCTGAATCCTTATAGATACGGAAGTCAATTCAGCCATGTCCGTCTGTCCGTCTATCCGTCTATCCGTCGGTCCGTCTATCCGTCTGTTGAAATCAAGTTTTCTCAGCCCCCCAATATCGTACGGATGCGTTAGTAGTATCAAACAATCAGAATTCTCTTTTTTACTCAAAAATTATTATATTTGTGTGTAAGACATGCCTTTTGGGGAATTTCATAAGAAAAAAAATTTACCAAAATATAAGAGAAAAAAAATTTTTTTTTACACAAAAATTATTACATTTATGATGTCTTTTGAACAATTTAAAAAAAAAAAACAAGTAAGAGCGCTTCTTTTTGCTGTGCCAAATCTTATATATCCTATACTGCGTGTATTTATTTTATATAAAAAAATAATATAAAGAATAATTGGAAAAATTACTTTATCCGCCCATTATTTATTAATTAAATATATGTAAGACCATTTCTGGTTATATGTAAATAGCAGCTATTAGTGTGACAATAAAAAAAAGGAAAGCCCTAATTGAAAATGAACAAAAAAAAAGATTTAAAAGGAACCTATAAATTTATTTAGACCCGTTTTCACATCTTAGCAATAGTAAAAGTACGGACGCTTTCTGACAGATAAAGAATTTTTGGTTATCATAAGTATTCTTTAAGCTAAATTTCACCTTTATGCTAAAGTTAGGATGGCCCGACCTTTACTTTTAACGTAAGGTTTGTTAAATTACGGTTGTCTGTACTAGATGAAATTGTTATTTTTTCTTTTTCAACTATTGAACCCCGCTACTTTGTATGTAAAAGGTTGTGGTCTATGAAAAACAAAATCCAGTATTGCCATAATTTGGAAGTTATACAATTTATTTGATACAGAAGTTGTGAAAACGAAAAATATTTAAAGGTAACTTTATAAGTCACTATACCTGTAGGTACCATTAACTATTTTGAACTTTATAGTTAAGATGTGAAAACGGGCCTTAGTGATATAACTTAAAAAAACAACTCTTAAAATAAAAAGACATTGTTTTAACTAAAAACTAATAAAAACAACTTGATTGTGTTCGTCAACGTATGAAAATAAAAATATTTAATCCTATTTCGGGTTTCGTTTCGTACGGTATAATTCAACTTAAATGTGAATTTTGCATATGTTTACAAATGGGTTTTTATTCTACAACAAATATTCGCTACGACAAATTCGTTATTCGTCCCAGTTGTGTTTCTAACATAAAATACTTTAATTGCGTCATAACGTCAAATAGGCTAAAACAATGTTTCAAACGGAATATTTAAACAATATGGTAAAATAGTAAAAGTCGAAAAATATCCGATATATCAATAATAAAATAATACCTTAGACTCCCTTACTTTCAAATATAAGTAACAAAAAATAGAACTGAATTTCTTACTCCAGAACTTTATAGCCTTTGTAATTACAAAAAGTGTTGTTAACTTTCTTTTTGTCTCTCAGTGTTTTTTATCTGTTTTTATTGTATTTTATTTACCATTTAAAAAAAACAGAAAGTGCAATTAATACTCTCCTCAAAGATGTGGGTAGCATATATACAACTGTGTGGCAAATGTTGTCTTTAGTTTTTATGTATCCATAAAGTTTTATATTTTGTGTTTTTTATAACACCATAAACATTAAATACGAAACTGTGCTGCACTTAAGAAATGCAAAGGTTTGTTTGTTTGCTTTGTCTATTTATTTTTTTTTTTTCTTTAAAAACTTTCAAATATAGTATTGAGGAAATAAAATCAACAAAAAGACATATTTCCCACATACATAAATTCAATTAATTCCTATAAAATGTTCATATGCACGTAGATACAAATTTTAAAGGTACATTTAAAATCCCAAACATGATTTTATTATGTTTCTTTATTTCCAAACACAAATAAAAATATCAACAAGTAAAAGTAATAAATCTCTTTGACTTTCACCCATAAATAATGAAAGTTTTGCGCATTTGTCACACGCACGAATTTCCTACCCTTTTTGTTTGTTCAATTCATAAAACATAAAAAAAACCGTCTACCCCAGCAAACAGCAAACAGACAACAAACAAATTGTTACAAATTCAAATTGTAAATTTATCTTTAAAAATTTAAACTTTTACTTAAATAAATTTCTTAATCATGAATTTAATATCGATATCTTTTGCAATGCAATAGTAAGTGAATCACATTTATAAAGAAATGTGTGAGTTACTTTTAAACAATTTAATATATCATATAACAAAAAAAAAATATTTATTTACATTTTATGAGTTGTGATGACTTAAATGCATTTCAACAATTAAACAGTTGATTTTCTCATCTTGGGTTTTTTGTGTAATTATTTTAAAATTCAACACCTTTGTAGATAAAACCATGCACAGTTGTATTAACAAATATTTATTTTTTATTTTTTTTTAACAAAAGACAGTAAATCTTTGCAACAATGTAAACTTAAGCTAATTTTGTTGAAATGTGTTTTTAAAAAAAGCGCTGCAAATGATCATATGGCATTAACATACATACATATATACCGCTGACAATCAGTTGATATAAATAAAACGTTTAACTGTATTAGTGAAATTAAATAAACGGCAACATTCATTTTATCTTAAAGAGCGCTTTGTTCACTGTTAATATTTGCTTTGTTATAAAAACATATTTGCGAAACTTTTACGAAACGCAATACGGTAAAGTTTTGCCTTTTGTATGATTTTGTAAATCATTACGAGTTTAACTTTATTTTAAAAATATTTCCAAACAATATTTTTGAGCAATAAAATCATTTTCTATGAAAAGTTTATTTAAGTAAAAGGAAATTGATTTATAAATGGTTAAAAGGGGATAAATATGTCATTTCTTATGTAATATTTAGAAATATATGTTCAAGTATTTTTTTAATCCTTCTGATATCTTTGAGGACATTTAGATATGTTGGCCTGTCTGTTGGCAACGCTCTTGCATCCTAATTACTAAGCCAAATAAATTAAAATTTATTCAAAGTGTTTATAATTTCCATACACAGTTTTGTATTGCAAATCAGCTAGATCGGCCAGATAAAAAATTGTAATAAAGCAAAGTGTAAAAAAACCCATAAAAGTTTTTAATTTTCTCCCCTGTTCTGTATTTTGGGTTGAAATTACAGCTTTCGAAATTAGCATAGCATCACTCTTGTACATACATTTTTCACAATAATGTTATAAAATGGAATAAAGAATCATTTGATTGTTACAACTTCCATTTAAAACAAATTTTACAATTTTAAAATTATGGCAATATTGGTTTCTGCTTACCAAAGACTGCAACCTTTTACGTACAAAGTAGCAGGGCTGAATAGTTGAAAAAGAAAGTGCGGCACCTTTATCTAGTACAGACGACCTTAATTTAACAAATCTTATGTTCAAAGTTAAAGATAAAAAGAACTTCCCTTTAGTTTATCGTTCACTTTTAGCTAAAAGTATAGTTATAATAATGAAAAATTAGTTATCTGTCCGATAACATCCGTACTTAAGCTATTGGTAAGCTGTAATAATGGCCCTTAGTAGATTTTTCTTTAATGTTTTTAAATCAAAATTGTTCTTTTAAATGTATTTTACTGGAATTACCTGTGTGCTGTAAAGTTTGGTACTAAAAACTAACCAATAGCAAAAAAATCTTATACAACTTTTAAAATAATAAAATTAAAATTGTTGAAACAGAATTTATTTGTGTGTGGAATTAAGAAAAACTTTCACAAAACAAATTGCCGATAGTACAGCTTACTTTAAGTTAAAAAGTGTGAAACAAAACAAAAGACAATTGCGCAATTTTAATTACAAGCGTCCACAGAGAGTTTGTTTACAAAAGTCTTTCCCCCATATTCATAAACGATTTATAAAGTTATTGAAGGTTTATAAGACAGATTTCTTATACAATATCTGCATTGATATATAATAATTTGTTAATCGTTTATGTACATGAGAGCTTATTTTTTAACACATAAATTAAAACATTTTGCAAGCATTATGTAAAAAAACGTCAAACAAATAAGAAAAACAAAAACTAAGTTTTTATAAAATTATTTGTTTGCATTATTTTAACATATTTTTTAACAAATTTATACATTGTTTTTTTTTTACTAAAATAAAAGGCGTTTGATTTAATTTACTTTAAAAAAATTCTCAATATAAAAAAACAAAATTTGTTATAAGAAAATAAATATTAAATGTATCCTACTTTTTATTAAAAATATCTTAGATTTTATAATTATTTATTGGTCTCTTTGAAATCATCTCTAACCCATTGTCATACAAATTCAAGTTCATATTTTTGAAAATGATATTTTTTTATAAAATTATGAAATTTAAGAAATTAAAACAGCAGACACTGAAGAAGATGTAAAAAATCTAAACCTTTTTAAATAAATGGCGTCTCTTTGTTTGATTGATTTTTTTTTATCTTCATTTTCTTGCTCTTTGTATTGCTTAAATCTTAATTGAATATGCAAATATGTATAATTTTGATTAATACATATAAAAATATTTTATATTTTTTTCAACAAAGTTACAGTTGATTGCAGGTTTGGCAAATTTATTTAATATTGTTTTTTGTTTGTGTGAGTTTTATTTTTCTTTATTTTTTATTTGTACATATGATATTAATATTAATTTTAGAGTTAATGTGTGAATTTCTTGATAAATATATGTATGTGTGTATTTATTAGTATTTATTTCTAGAAGCTTTAAAAACAAGAAACAAAAAAACTGCGCAGTAAAATTTTATTCAAATTAGAAGTGGTGAAAAAACATTTTAAATTTGTTAAGTTTAAATTATTATGGCACACAGTAACACACATATGTACCTATGTTCCGTATTGTAACAGAGTGAGTAAGAGTAAGTCAACTATTTTTATTAAACTTTAAATTCTTTAGCAATATGTAAATTAAAAGTTATCTGAATCACACAGAAGATTATTATAATTAAATTTTTTTTTTTTCGTTGTGAAAACTTCCCACAAGTTACAGACTAAACAAAACTTAATTTTTTTATTACAGCTTTGTTTTTAAACTTCAATAACTAATATTAATATATAAAATTTGTTCAATATAAAAAAAAGTTTAATATATGTGACCCGGCCTATGAAAAGGTGGCTTATGACTCAAAAAAGAAATTGCGAGAAACAGCTGTTAAAGATAAACAATTCTGTTTTTCTTTCATTTGTGCTCTTCTTTCTCTACGTTTTTAGTACACTTCTAAGCAAGTTAGGACTTTCTAGTTTTCACCACGTGAAAGAGCGTCTCAAAAACTATCGAAACCAAAAAAAAAGTGGAAAAATTTTTTTTTAGTCATAAGCCACCTTTTCATAGGCCGGGTCACACATACATAAGTATGTATGTCGGTATATCTGTTTAGCAATGTAACGGAATCTTTTAAAGCCAATATGAAAAATGAGTATTAAATAAGTGATGTCCTCTTAAAAAAATAAATTAAGAGATAATGGGATA
>NDXZ01002518.1:0-12853 GCA_003055125.1 Paykullia maculata
AAAACTCAAACTCCCGAAGAAAATAAAGAAAAACAAAATTAAAAGGGAAAAATTAAGGTAATTTTTAGATATAGATAATTTTTAAAATTTACATACTATTTTTTAGAATAAAAAGAAAAAAACAAATCCCAATACAATCACCATAAAATTGTACCAAATCACGCTCACTCACATCTACAGTTTTATTTGAACAAAATAACAATTATTATAAAACTAAATGTTGGTTAAAAAAATTAAAAATGTTACATTAATTATGTAGATTTTCCCAATTTCTTTACTGTAATGACTTATTGGTGAGTTGTGAAAGTATAACAAAATTTCTTGTTGCACTAAAAATTAATAAGAAAAAAATTTTAAAGCGGAAATTTTTTAGTAATTTTGCTAGATCACTAAGATATCTTGAAACATCCATCTTAAACAAAATATACTTTTGCGTAGAAAATTCTGGTCTTCCAAGATCTATTTTTCGACCTCGGATTACTACAATAATGAATTCCGATCCCGATTCTCTAAATCAAAATCTCAAAGAATTGGTCCCAAATATTAGTACCCAAGAAAAATGGGTAATTTTTATTTTGTCATTAGACAACTATTTGTGAACTAAAATAAAATCTATTGCTTCACTGACACGGGCTTTTGGTGGCTTAACTAATGGTAAACTAAGAGCTGTAAATAAAACATCATTGGCTAAACCATTGCCATTAGTTAACTTATGACAGTGAATTTAGGCAGAAGGAGTTTTAAATAAATTAGAATATGGTTGATACCCTTAGGTTTCTAGAACCCTTAGTTAACCCTGGATAAGACTAACTTATTTCATACGACGAAAAATAATTCTTTAAGTACATTGTTAACCTTGTTTGTACCATCGTCAAATGTGCTTTTACACTTTTGTCCTCTAAAAGTGTACCCCTAAAATAATTTTATTTAAATTATTTTGAATTTAAATAAATTTAAAATTGTTTTATTGCAGTTAATATGTGCATTTGATTAGATGTATGCTAAAAGCATTCATATATAACTAATTAAATATAATGTTTGTTTATCATGTAACTGTCATATTTATATTAAAAAGGCGTCTCAAAACTTTCCAGCTCATAAATGTCAGTTACAAAAGTCACTTGTATTTTTATTTTGTTGTTTTTGATTTATTTTATTCTTTTTTTTCCTGTTTGTGCATAAAACATGTTATTTGAAATTACATATAACCATGTTAGTTTTAGTCAGTGGCAGTTTTGGCTGATGATTGTTTTCATTATATTTTTTATTTTTTGTGTCCTTAACGATGTAGCGATAAGGATATATTGAGATTATTCATAAGGTTTGTTGTTGTAAAAAAGTACTAAAGTTCAATATAGAGCTAATTGATTTCTATATGATGGTTAGATATTTTTAAACAAATTTATTCGAATTTCTTTTTAATTTTGCTACTGAAAATCTAAGAAGATGTTTATTAAGAAGATAGCTTATAACTGGAATTTATTTAAATATGGTTTAAGTTTGTGAAGAGTAAAAAGAATTCGTTATAAGCTTAAAAGGAATTATTTTAGTTTTTCTTTGTGATATTATATTTTAGGTTGTCCCTTTTTCATACTGACAACTTTTTCTATTAATTAAGCTCAAGTAGTTGATGTAGTTTTCGTTTGTTTGTGTTTTTTAGTTTTTCTTTTAGTGGTCATGACATGTCAGCCTAATTTGGTTAAAAAAACTAAAACTGTAAAATCTGCATACAAAGTACATTTTTATTAAGCAGTTACTTATTACAAACATTTGTTCGACCTTAAAAGATTTCACTGTTTCCTTCGGGTATTGCCTTGAATGTTGATTTAGCTTATACTCGTAATAAATTTAATACCCAAAAAAGAAAAAAAAACTTTTGTCTATCCATAAAACTAAGTTTAACACTTAGAATTAGCAAAGTTTCTGTTTAATATAATCTCATAAATGTTTAACATGGGTTTTAGTTTTTTTTTTTTTTGGCCAAATACGTGCGTTGCTGATTCAAGGCGAATTATTTATTTGACATTGATGGGCAGGTGTTTTACGTGCAGGAAATTAGCCAATGTTAGGTAAGGAATAGTAAATATATTGTAGGTATTTTGCAGATTTTTGCAGTCTTTTAAAATTAAGCAATAAATATGTCTTTAAACAGAGAATTTGTTAATTAACAAAAAAGAAAAAACAATATTCATCATTAAAAAATAATTGTGAAAATTTATTGCGAATATCGTAACAAGACATAATCAAGCAAATAATTTTTTATTAGTTTTACTGTTAAGTAAAAAAAGTTTAAAAAATGAGCCTAAATCCGGTTATTTTGTTTTTTACTTTTTTAGCATTCAACCGGTTTTAAATAATATTAAAGTTTGAATAAAATAACTGGTCGGTTTAATTGGTTATATCTGCACTCTTCAACTATGTGTGACACAAATAAATGTTTATCTGAGGCCCAACAAATAAAATATAAATGATTTTAGTTCTTGTGACTACCAAAGGTTATTTTATGTATGTCCACCTGTCCGTATGTCTGTAAAAAATATTATCACGATAGTACAATTAACCCAAAAACAAATATGATTAACCCAAATCATTATAGATTTTTCCGGCAGTTTGGTATTGAAAATGAAGCAGATCTAGAGACATGAGACATAATATTGCTGAATAATTTTTTAGCTACTCAACAGGGTTATACGAAATATTCTCTCTTAGCCCAAAGGCATTTTGTAATATCAAAGTGGTCCTTGATAGAAGTTCAACTTAAATAGTGCAAATCTCGTATATTTTATAAAAATTGTAAAATATGTTTAATTAAAAACTAAATAATATATCGTGCACCACTCTTTCTCAGCTCATTGCAGATAATTAAATACGCAATAAAATATTTAAAAAATTTATCACAATTTATTCAGGCTTAACGCAAATATGCTAAACAAAGGCCCACTTTGTTGGGCAAAGCCAATAAAATTTTATGCGAAATAAATTCTCATCAATTTGTTACATTTTATCGCTTTTATTTTTAGATTTTAAAAATCCCCGTAAATGTATTATTTGCCTACAACGTAATTAAACTTAATTTAAATAATATATAACTAATACGTGTGTAAACATTTCCACATAGACAAGTGTGGAAATACATACATAAGTGCTTGTGAAAATACCGCTGATTCATTGCTGCACGTTTGTTTCTATTTATTTATTTAGATTTTTTGTTTTGTTTTAAATATTGTTAAACTCTGCAATTTATATTGTCAAATCATGTCAATCATGCATTAACGCGCTCAATATTTTAAATGCATTGAATATCTAATTGTGATTGTCATTAAAAACAATTAGAATTCCCGTTATTGGTACCTTACATTCGGCGGCGGTGGTTGGTGTTGTACTTGTTGTTGTTTGAAAAAAAAATTGATTTAATATATAAAATTAAGACATTTAAATAATGATGGAATTTCAAAATTTTTGCAGAAAAATAGATCTTTGGTTACTTGGCAACTATCAATAGCCTTTACAAAAAATAGAAAGGGTAAATATAACAAGTAACCGCGCTATTTTCGCCTGTTCCAAATCTGATTTACCCTTCACCATGTGTGGTATATCTGTATATATCTGTGGGTTGCAATGAAATGTTTTTAGTCCCAGAATACGGTAATGATCAGTGTGTGATACCACCATATTGGCAATACTTTGAAAATTTTTGCCATTGAAGTTCAGCAGAATCGGTTTATAAATTGCTAAGATATACGAAATATTACGATTATATCTTCATGTTTATTTAAAAAAAATATGTATATGGATGACTATAAGCTATATATGAAACTTTGTGTGGGACACGTTTGTTATAATTTCTTAATTCAGCCAAAAGTTAAAAGTAAAAGCCGCAGCACCCCCGCCCGATATGAAGAAAATACATTTTGTGATTTACCTGAAGAACTATGAGTCTATTGTTGTGCAAGTAATTTTAATTATGATTCCCTAATCATGGCTAGGATTTAAGTAGGGGAAGTGGCAGCTCCAATATCAAGCAAATACGTCTTTTGACATACCTGGGGAAATATGAAATTAATTGTCTTCAGAGTTCAGACTTCAGCACGATAAACTTTTATAATGATTTCTTTAGTGATGACACAAATGAATATGATTCAAGCAGGAAACATTGCACCGCTAATACAAAGAAAACATATTAAATGATTTTTTGGTATAACTTTGCATAAATGACTTTTATATTGATTTCGTTATTTGAGGACAACAATGCTTGGGGCTGGGGAACCTACCATTAAGGGAAACAATTTTATTATATTTCTGGGAACCTACAAATCCTAACAAGATCTTCTTATTAGAATTAGAGTACTTCTATATTTCATCTACAATCAACACGATTGATTTCTCCGCATATTTTTAACTACATAAGTATATAATTTTAGTTTTACTTTTTGCTTCCTTTGAGTGTTTCTAACTTTATTTGTTTCAATGTAATTGTAAAAGTGGCAGTGTGAGTAAAGAAATGCAGTATTCATTTCCTGACTGCCTTTGTCAATTTGTATCGTGCATAACCAATGAAAATAGAATCACTTGCATGGTATATCGACAATTGTGCATAATAAAATAGACGCACAACGACGACAACAATGACAGCAACAACAACAAAAAACTACTACAATAAACAAGAATGAAATAAAAAACATTAACAAATGTAACAAATGGTTTAAAATACAAGTGCAATCTATTAAAACTACAATGCAATTTGTTACAATTACAGGGAGAAAATATACAAATTCAAAAAAAAAAAGGTTCACAAACACACTCCCATATGCATGGAAAGCTATAGGAATAGTAAATAAACAACAACCTGTGATGCCATTAAATTGCACCCACACACACGCACGCACACACTTTCACACATACACATTTACTTACATTTTTTGTCGACTTAAAAATGTATAGAACTATTGAATTACGGTTACTGCCGTCATCACCAACACCCCCCTCCCGACCAAATACAGCCTTTTGCAACATCAATACAATTAAGTTTTGTCAATAAACGCAGTATTGGTAAAATGTGGTTGACGGTGACACTTTTTGTAAATCAGATGACCAAAAACATAGTCGGAATACAAAATATAAAATAGCCGCTGGTTTTTTTCCACTATTAAACTAGTAATTTTAATTGGCAAGAGGTGTTACAGGCAAGAGTTAGTATGTAAATGTGGTGGTTTATTTATGCAAATTTAATGAACACTTCCTTTGTAATTAAGGATACTGGAAAATTGTTTTGATTATTATTTTTGGGCTAAAAGAAATTCTTTTCAACATAACAGCTGTAAAATATCAGTAAACAAAAGTATTTTTAAAGAAATTTTTAAGTTATTATTTAATATGGATAAAAAATTAAAGTTTGTTTATTAAAAACTAAAACAGACTTCCTATTAGACTCTGTAATTATCGATTTAAGAAGATTAGAAAAAACTTTTAAAGATAAAATATCAATCACTCTAACATATTCAAAATTAAAACTATCACATTTCTTATTAAAATAATAAAAATATAAATAAATTAAAACATTTTTTTTTTTTCAACTTTTAGACTAAATATTATGAACATCCAGACAATTTTGACAACCATTTAAAAGCGTCAAACATTGTACATGTATTTAAACATGTCTGAGTATGTTGTACCAAAAAAAACTAAATCTGATTATAAAACAGACAACTCTGTCGATAACAACGCACTCAATGACAGACGATGTATTAATATATGGGTCATTTCACGTCAAGTGGATCAACTTTTGAAATCGATGTCTTCCGATTGGGATGAAATTTGTACCATAGTTAGTCCTATTGGATAGTAGACAAATTAACCTTTCCGACGGTATGTAACATACTTAACTAAAATTTCATACCCCCGATACAACAATATGTTTATTTAATTTTTCAACATTTCTATAGAAAAAAAATGATTTTATTCCTGACACTAACATATTGTTGGTATTACAGTATCGGGTGTATACAATTTTGGTTAGGTATGATACATACCGTCGGAAAGATTAATTTGTCTAGTTTCTCAGGTTAAGTTTTATTTTCAAGGTCTTAGAAACACTCGCACATAAATAGGAAAAAACTTAAAATAGTGCATATGGTGTCTTGAGGTACAAAATATTTTTTTTTTATAGATATCCCACTCGCATCCCACTAAGCGACCACAAGGGTCTTAAAGGAAAATTTATAAGCTTTTTTTGAGCCAAAAAAATAGAAAAAAAGGACTCTTAGTTACATGGATGAGAAAAAACACCTGGTTGGCTAAAAGGTCAAATTTTGACCCCCTCTAACTCAGAGAGTTCTTGACCGATCTTGTTCGATTTTGTCGAAGCTACTATTCAATAGGACTAACTATAGTGCAAATTCCATCCCGATCGATTTTTAAAGTTGGTCCACTTGACGTGAAATGACCCATATATATATAACCACCTCTTTACTTATAGGGATTTGCATTGAAACATATTTTAAAATAACATTTTAGTGTAGAAAAATCAACAAAACTCTAGAGCTGCTAAGCTACGTAGTTAATCTAAGGATAGATAAATTAGTTTAAATTTAAAACAAAAACTTAAAAACAAATTACTAAGTTAAGTTTTGTTTTTCAAAATTAAAAAAAAAAAATATAAATTATTTTTCGAAACTAATAGCATCAACGTTTGGGAGTACTTGAGTCAAATAAAGTAAAACAGGCTGACTTTCTCTCTTGTTGTCTTTTTTGTACCCGCACTCTCTTACTTTGTGATATCTAAAAGTGGTTTAGGGAGGAAAGTGCACCACATTCTGGCAAAAAATCATCTAAAGCTTTATTTAACCTGTCACGTAGTACTTTTTGTTCACTTTTTGTCAGCTTTTCGTAAACTGCTAGTACTGTGACTCTTACAAAAAGGCATTTAATCCTTTTATTGCTCACACAAGATATACCCGTTTATTAAACAGACAATGACAATGGAAATGTTTCACCGTCTTTATTATTTTAATCTAGTAAATCTGTTCATTTTGTCTGAGTAAAGGATAGTTTTATCCTTCGCATAACTATTATCGATAACGCTGCCTATAACGGGGTTTATAATACGGCACCCATATCAGGTCTTAATTTAAGTGTCCTATTATTTTATTCGAAGCGTCCTAGCAACCATAATTTAATTGCAGCGATTTTAAGGCCACCTAGCGATCTATTTAAATCTTAATATAATATTTTTCAATTAAACTATTTACTATTATAGCCAGTTATCTAACTTTCTAATTGCCTTTATCTCATTCTGTAAATTGCTATAGATAGATTGATTCAATTAATATGTATTAACCCTTAGTAAACCATTTTCCACATTAAATAGATTCCCAATGTTAGTGTGCAATAATCGTACAGCATCAAGACTGTCGCTAATCCACATTAGTTGCCGCATTAAAGACCACATGTTAAGCTACGGGATCTAAAGTTAGCTAGAGCTAAGTGAGAATCCCTGCCATATGCTGGGCAAATTACGCATGCAAGCGCGGATTAGGAAAGTGTCCTTCTTAAGCCCCTCATACAAAAGTGTAACAATATAAACCATGTTAAAATTCCAGGTAGAATTTTTTAAAGCTATCACTAAAATTTACAAAAGCTCCTTAAACATAAGGACCTTAGATGTAAAAAAATCAGTTTTTCAGCTTGATTTAGTAGTCAGTAATTACCCGTTAATTTTTTTGCTGTGACCAAAAAAAACATTTTTTTCTTATCAGGACAACAAAGGAATACGGCAAATGCTAATCTGTATCTGCTTACAGTCTTCAGCAAAAGCAATAGCACTATATATTGATTTTAAATTTTAAGTAAACATTTTTTATCTTTTGTAATAATTAATAAACCAATTTTTAAAATCCTTTCCTGTGATTCTTCAGCTGTCTCTTGCAGTTGCTAAGAATTGTCTTTTAAAGCGAAAATACCTGCTAATTTAACTGACATCAAAGAGAAGAAAAAACTGTCTTGTGTGTTGAAATCAAATGATGTTAGAGTTAAACTGATGTTAGAGTTAAACTAAAGAAGCTGATCAAAAATCAGCTTTTTTTTGGTTTAAGGTAGAATTTTTTTAAAATGTACTTATAAATTAAAAATTAAATATTACTTCTTTAAAACGTAGCAATAATAACCAAAATCACAATGAAAGTTCATCCACAAAAACTCTTAAGAAATGCAATAAAACCAGAAAAAAAGCCATTAAAAATATTTTTGTTTTTTTTTTTTGATAAAGAAAAGTATTAAAGAGGATTTTAGAAACCCGTTAAAAACAAAAGAAAAAGAATTCAAGAAAAGTTTCGAAACCAAACGATAGATTAAATAAAAACAAAAGAAAAAAATTTCGACATAAAAAATTTGAAAATAAATTTATATATAGCAGACCGACACTCACTCACATAAGTGTTAAACAGAATATCATTGAATTGAAACTAAAGTTTGTTGGATTTAAGACGAAAATGAAGAAAATACGATGAAAATTGTTTGAAAAAAATCGTTGTATGTTAAACCTCATTGTGTTGTATGAATGTAGGTATATGTGTGTGTGTGTGTTGGCATGTGCCTTTGATTATGTGTGTGGAATATGAATGTGTGTGTAGGTAGGTACTCATATGTATCTATGCATGTATATTTATAGTTCATAAAAATCGCATTATTTCCGTTAATGTTTTGGCACGTTTCTACTGCAAAAGTATGCGCATAAATCAGATGACAAACACAACTCAAACTTTTCACATGATGTGAACTTAAGCCGTTCATATGGTTACATATGAAAGAACACAAATAGAAAGAAACGAAAAATATTTTTTACTCGCAGTTTTAAAGACAGTTTTGTTTATACAAATTTACATTAGCAAAGAAATATTTTGGTATATTTTTGTGTAACATTAAACTGTGTTACATTAATATAATTAAAATAAGTTTTTAACAAAATTTTAGAAAGAAACAACAGTTTTATGGAGTTGAAATATATGATTTTAAAACAAAAGTGTTGGGTCTATACATAAATTCTCCCCATTATAAACTAGATTGCCCTAGATGTAGCTTGTTTTTACAAGCATATCCCGGAAAACTGCTGGCACTAAACTCCCTTATTCAGGACAAAGCAACATTGTATTTCAAGCTTTGAAAATAGAAAGTTTCGTATCAAACAAAAAAAAAAAATTATCTACGGAAAAGTTTTAAGAAAACCGCTCCGGAAAATATTTTTATTTTGATAAAAGCTTAAGTGAATTAATTGTAGGCGAGGCAGCTTGTCGTAAATGTTAATGTGTGTGTTAATACGATTTAAAAGTGGCAGTTTTAATGTACATGATAAGAGCATTCTGGTCCGTCGAAAAGTTTTGCAAATAATTACTCCTCTCGAACCCAATAAGAGTTTACAAAATCATTACTTGAAATCACTTTAGCTTACAAAAAAAATGGAAATGTTGTCTCAGACACACTGTGGCCAACAGACGTAAGTGATTTTGCATATCTGAAATCGCTGCTTTCTTGCCATAAAAGAATTTGTTTCTGCATTAAATTGTTACGGGATATGAAGCCCGGCTAGCCAGGAATATTGCATCCAAAACTAAACATCGCCCAGGTAATGCTCTGAAATTGGTGCCAAATACCAGCAGCTGTTAAGATTGGGCGAAAAAATCACGGCAGGCCAAAACATAAAACCAAAAAAGCATCGACAATTTTCTATTATAACAATGTTAGGCCTCATGTTGCGCGAGCAATCAAACATTATTTTCGCGTATCCTGGATATTGTACTTTCCGATTAGTATTTGTTTTATTCGATACAGAATGCTTTTGGTTGGGTATACTTCTCCACTTCTAAGAAAACATAAAGTTTTATAAAAAAAACAAAATTTCTGAATTAAATTTTTTGATAAACAATTAATAATTGTTGGCAGCTACTTTATAAGATCTACTTCCAAAAATACCAAAATGTTAAAGATATTATAATCATTATAAATTAAATCTACAACAAGATTCACTTATACATATATCTTTAATAAATTTTGTGATTATTATTTTATAGTTCTGTCTAGCTACTACAAATCGTTACATTACAAAAAATAACCTAAACGCTCAAAAAATTTATTTAAATATATTTTAATTTAAGCTGGGTTAATGTCCAATGTCGAAATTGCAATAAAAATATGGCTTTTAAATATTATGTTATATATTTTATTGTGTAGGGCTTTATATTGTCGACCTTGAATGACTTTTACTTTCCAACTTCTTCAACGTTGACATTTGTTTGCTGATGGATTTCGTCTCTAATGTTTTTGTTATTTCTGTTGATGTGTTTTACTATGAGCTCTTAAGTGAGCGTGTAATTTTCAACAATTTTGCTCAATTTCTATGATTATATTTATGTATAAATATGTGCCTTTTTGTAAATATTTTTTACTATTTTTTCTCAACAATAAAGTTGTTGTTGTTAGCACTTGTAGTTGCCGCATATGTTGCACTTACATTAGCAGGAGCATTTGCAAGTCAAATTCGTTTGTTTTCCTTACACACACAGACACAGGCACAGACATTTCAATTTCTATGCCTTTGTTTTTCTTAAAAGCACTAACAAACTTACAAATGCATTTTGCTATTGTGTTTTTTTATATTAAATCTACATCTCTGCTACTTAAGCTGAAGCGTATGATCGTTTATGCATGAGTTCACATTTGTACATGTGTGCATGAACTGCTTTTGTTTTTTAAGGGATTCAACTTTTTTTCTTATTGTTTAAGTTTTTTTCGTTATTTTGGTTTTTGTCAAGTTTAAGAGTTTTACTGTTTGTTTTTATAGTTCTTAATGCCAACTCTTACAATTAACAGAAAAATATCTTTACACGTTTTGTCGGTGAGCACATGTTTTAATATCTGGTTGTTGTGTATAAGAATGTGTGTGTTAGTTAGTGTTTGTTAAATTGTACATATGTATGTGCAATTTGGGATTTCTGATTGTTACTGTATAATTTTGCTTATTCGATGTGTGAGTAAGTATGAGATTTAAAACAGCTCTTGCTTAATTAACATGAAAGAATAAGTTATAAATATTTATTAAAAAAAATGTTGAACTCTTAAAAGTATTTTGTAAATTTCTTTAAATCTATATTTAACGGACAATTTTTACCGAATTTCTATAACCTAAAGGATACATCTTTTTCTTTTAATGTTATACATATGTATATGTTTGTATGTACATGGTAATGGATAAAAAAATTAAAGAATTTATTGCATGATTTTTTATTTAAAAGTTTTAAGTAATTTTATTGGAAATTGGTACTTGCGACTACATTTGCCAAGATTTTAGAGTTTTACCTCAAAGGGTTTTTAAATGTATTCTAGAATATGAACGAATTTTATGTGAACCGTTTTGTATATGTACTTATTTAATTGTACAACATTTTCAACTCCACACACTTGGTTTATACTTTAAAGTTTTCTATTGTTTTGCTGCAGCAAATCTGTGCCTGTACAAACGCTTACATATTTGAGTCTAATTATAAATATTTACCAGGGCCGTGCAATTTATTAGCGGCGAGTATGTTTGAATAAAAATCTTCATTATTTATTTTAGAAAAAAAACCTATTAATGCTAATATATGTAGAAAATAGAAAAAATATTTATTTATTAAAAAATGTACATGTCTTTAATAAAATTTATCATAGGACTTACAAGTTTTTAACACTTTTTCATAAGGGATCCTTATAGTCAAATTAAGTTTTAACGTTCTTGTTCAATTTTGCTTTAAATACGTCTGGGTCTATGATCTGGTAATGGAGTAGGAAAATTCTTAACCACATCTTTGCAGTAAAGTATGACAAAACCTTATCCTTGGGGTAAGAGATTGATTCTTGTAGGGCAACGTAGCGATTCCTTTAACTTGATAAAGCCCCGTATACTATCCCTGGAAAGGTTTCTAGGTTTCTCTGTGGTTATTCTGAATGGCACGCTAAAATCAGTGCGTCTCAGGAAGTAGGTGACAAATAGAAGGAAAGAAAAGTCACTGAAAGTCAGGAGTCAGGTTTTCTACACGGATCACCTGCGTTGGACTGGAAACGAAAAATGGCGGCCCCAATACCAGTCAAATGCGTGTCTGGTAGGCTTAGCTAGCAGCCTACCAGACACGCATTTGTAGGCATCAGACTAGGATGCGTTAGCCCAATCCGCTAATCATCCGAAGATAAAAGGATTAATGAAACCGTAATGAATTACGGCCCTATGCTACTTATAAGAACAACAGGATTTAATATATATATACTTATATGTGACGAAACCTAAGTTAAATAGAAGTAGCTCTCAAATTTTTTTAAGAACAAATTATTTTTGTATTTAATCGTTTAGTAATAATATACAACATTAGGTATCGCATATTTGGCTTTGCTTTTTAATAAAAATGCTTCACAGATGCGTTATTGAAGTTACTTAATTAATAAATTGACTTATTAGTGTAGAAATTATAGCTTTGACTTTAAATCAATCCACAAAATGAAATCCAATGTTGGTAGGTCATACGATCTAAAGCTTCAACTCTGAATACTGAAACGGGAAAATACACGACCAGCAATTAAATTGCTTGGCATTGTTAAAACCATATTTCGTTTACATACACATAATTTGCAGAAACAGTCACTACTTGGTTGGCCCAATTTTCAATGAATTATACTATAATAATGCCTACACATAGAATACCTCACGAAGTCACCATGAAATTAAGGTTTTTGATATTAAAATGCACGTTACTGTATAAATATGTAGCTGAAAATGCCTTTGCGTATTTATCCAGTTATGTTAAATTTCTTGTGCTTATTGTTATGCAAAATA
>NDXZ01002519.1:0-10571 GCA_003055125.1 Paykullia maculata
ATATCATCTTCCTCGATTTTCATCTTGGCCAGATGGTATCTAAAATAACCGTGTCCTGTTACCAATGCAGTCAACCAACTCAGAGTACTTCGATTATATTCAAGTAACCGTATTGCTTTCCTGCCTAGGGGCTCTTCGAGCACCATACGAGCCTACCTACAAGTAGTTGTCACCTCCCACCTCTCCAGGTTCAAGGAGTCCACCCACTTATGTATTTTTGCACGTACCAATCCCTCCCCCAGAGCAACTCTGGGTTCTGGACCACAGAAAGACGCCGCCGAGACCCTTCCCGCCAGCCCGTCTGCCGCCACATTTCCAGTTATGCCTACGTGACCCTTAACCCACATTAGTGTTACCTCATTCACCAAGGTACACCTATTGAGCTTCAGAACACATTCGAGCACCAGTCTTGAGTTCACGTCCGATCGCTGCATTCACTTTATGACCGACTGGTTATCCAGTGCAATGAGTATTTTCCTCCCTTGCACCTAATGTTCCAGTAAGTGATCCAACGCATACAGCAAACCAAGCATTTCTGCCTGGTACACGGACACGTACTCGCCCAATTTTATTCTTTAAATTTTGATTCTTTTTAAATATTCCCATAAATTCAACTTCAGAGACCAATGCACAGACAATAAAAACCTTTTAACACCTAAGTTTTAAAAATATATTAAATATTCTTAAAATATATCTTTAGGAAGAAGAAGAAGAAGAAAATAATTAAATTATTAATTTAAATGTTCGGCTGTTAAAGTTTTCTAACTTTTGATATTGATTAGTGTTAAAAACAAATAGCTTCTGCTGCTACTCGTTAAATGTCCCACTGTCCCTGATTGAAAGGAATTTTTGTAATTTTAACACATTTTATTTTGCTTTTAATTTTAACACTCCCCATCAACAACGACCTCTTAATTTTAGCTAAAAAATAATCTAATTTAAATATTATTTATTAAACATATCTAAAATACCCTGAAGTCATAATTTAATATTTTGAACGTTAAAACAATTTAACGTCAAGAACTATTTTATTTTTTAATTAAAAGAATGCGTGCAATTATTGCAATTTTACTGTTATTATCGCTTTTTGTTATTGTTGTTGTTATTCTTAATAATATGTAACATTATCTGTTTTTCAGCACCCAGATTAATGTCTAACAAATGTAGAAAAACCAAAACAAAAACAAAACAATTTAAATAAAATTGATTTCCTATTAAATTGTCAAACGCACCTATTTAACGCTTAAATAACAAAAAACACAAACACACACAGACAACTGAAATGAAATCCCAACCCACTCGCAAGACTTAAGACACTTTTGCACAGCTAAATACCCAGAATCATATTTGCTTGCAACAACAAATAATGTAAATATTTGTTGGTGGCGCGTGGGTTGGTCAACTGGCAACAAAAATTACTTAACAACAATCTTAAGGACTATGGATCATACAAATGTTAAAATTGTCTGAATTAAAAGATAAAAGCAAAAACATACATGAATACTTATGCAGTTGTAACACAAGTACAAACGTAAGTCGTGCAGCTTAGTCCAGTTCAATCTGCTAAAAGCCCCCACAGTGCGTGATGTTTTAAGGCAGTGTTTCGCAACGTAACTAATCAAGGGGCAACCTTTAAAACTTTATTTGACACTAATCGTAAGATAATGGTTGCAAACGATTGACCATTGCACTGATGCTGTTTACCATTATTATCTTACGTCAAGAAAAAACTGTCGATTACTTGTTGTCAGCCTTTGACCGTTGGTATTTTTGTTTAAAGAAACAAACTTTACCACCTAAAAAAAATTGCTAGATTAGACAGGTGATTAACAAATTTGATAAGCAAAATATTGTATGGCCTTGAAAAGCGCTTCTGCAGCAAAGTTGGGACATATGTTACCATCATTTACTATTATGCACCCACAGGGAATGCCGATGACTTAATAAAAAAACCTATTTTAAGACCAATTAGCATCTACAGTAAATAAAATAGCAAACTGCGACACACTTGTATTTAAAGGTGGTCTTAATGCACCTATTGGTCATGACAACCATGGACTGACCCATATAATAGAAGCTACAAATAGAGGGTATCTCTAATAGTCTTATAAAAGAAATAAGATAAAAATAAATAACCGGCCATAGATAGAATCTTAAACAGCAAAGGAAATAAACTGAAATAAAAAAACTCGAAACTCCCAATCCAGGCTCGATTTAAATAAAAACGTTTGGGAGACACTTTTGTAACTAAGTGCAGACAAAAAGAAAAAAGTTTTAACTACAACTAAACACCCAACAAATTCTATGTTCCATTTGTTTGTTATGTTTAGCAGCATAAAAAAAACAAAAAAAGGAGAAAAATAAAGTTTTGTTTAGGCGCCTATTTGAAAATGACCTGTAACAGGGTTGCCATTTTTATGGAACAATATCAGATACATGTATGTATATCGAACTACTTAAAATATTCAACTCGACGTCGAAAATGATTTCGGAATAGTAAAATGCGAATATTTCTAGTTTTCAACTTAAGTAATATATTCGAAAGGAAACTTATCTTAATTATTTAAGAACAAGAAGTTTTGATACCAACAAAGATTAAAGTTATTTACTTATTAAATGTTACTTACGTAATATACTGAAATAATATGTAGAATAAAAAACAATTTAAAAAGCTTTTTCCAAAGAGTCTTAAAAAAAACATGCAGTTAAGCATCTGTCGGTCCCACAAATAAACACTTTGGATCTTTAAATAAAGGACGTTGCCACAAAAATTCAGAAAAATACGATGTTGCAATAACCAGCCCTGCTTTTTTAGCTTTACGTGAGAACGATCAGCCCTTTAAATTGCATTAATTACTGCCTGTTTTTTTATTAATAAAATCTTTTCTATTACTTATTATCTAGGCAACCCTTTTTAACTAAACATTTCGCTAAACATTTATTTTAACATCTGCAGTTTAGCAAATGTTTTGTTGCTTTTGTCTTTTTCTTTCCTTCTTTCCCTCTATAATTTTATTCGCATTAGTTTTCTTGTATTTTGTGATTAGAGTTGAGTGTTTAAAGCACAGCAGGAGTTTTCATACTTAAACACTAAATGTTAAAGCTTCTAAGAAGAAAAAAAAACCTTTAAAAAAAGGCCGGGTGCGGCTTGCAACAGGCAACAACAACAATTAAATGCATATAAGTTGAAACAAATCTTTAAGCTTATGTTTAGCATCACAATCATACAACAACAATAACAAGGAAGCAAAATCACAGTCAATTCATTCACTAAACTCTGAGGCAAATCTAATGGCATCAACAGCAAAAACTTGCAACAAATAACAAATTTGGTTTTGTTTTTTTTTTTTTTTGCAAAAAAAAACTTACGATAAGAAACATATGGTTTTACATACTCGTATCGCGAATAGAAATGTGTAATTTTTTTTTTTGATTAAAGTTGTGTCGAAGTCGTTGCAATCTTACGAATTGAGTACGTTTTTCTTTATCTTTAGCTTATGTTTTTGTTTTTGTTTTTTCTCTCTATCTCCATCTAGACAAATTGGAGCAATCAGTCTTTGAAACCAAATGGTTTTAGTAGGATTTGTTACCAAAACAAGTAAAAACTCCTTTAATAGCTGTTAAATTTAGCGGCTTCTTGTCGTTATTATTGGCAGTGGTTGCATGTTACTATTGGAAAATGAATGTTAATATTTCTTGTTGGGCAGCAACGAAGCAAAAGGGAGCTAAATTAAAGTTAAACTGATGATAATCTTCAAAAATAATTAAAATATATTTTCCATAAGATTTTATTATTATTAATTTTTTTTTAATATATGCAGTAAAAAATATGATCGTCAAAAACAAAAATATAATGGTAGTGGTTAGCTTCTAAATCCCCCCCTACGCGAACACAAACTAATCCAACTGTAAGTAACGAAATAAAACTGATCAATAACTTCCTATAAAATAAAATAATTCCATATATTTTTTTAACAAATAATTAATTTGATAAAAAATATTTTATAAAAAGGAACTATAAAGAAAATTTATTATAAAAGATTTATTTATTATAAAATAATCAAAAATTTTCATAAATTTTCTTTAATAAAATTTTATAAACTTTCTTTTATTAAACTTATAAAAAAAACTCTACACAATTTTTCATTAAAAGAAAATATTTTACTACATTCGAAAAAAAAATTGTTTATAAATTTTTTATTTAAAAATATTTTTAAAAATTGTTCTATATAAATAAAATTTTGCAAACCTACTTATTTTACAAAAAGAGTAATTTTCAGAAGTTTTTATTTAAAGAAAGTTTTTCAGAATAAGGAAAACAATTTTCAAAATTGTTTAGAAAAAAAGTTTTAAAATTTTTTTTCTAAAAAGAAAATTAAAAAAAAATTAAAAAATATTCTTTAAAAGAAAAATTTCTCGTAATTTGTTTATCTCATGTCAGAAATACCAAATCCACAAAAAAAAATGATTTCGCAAAAATTTTCTATAAAAAAATCGTGAAATTTATTAGATAAAATTTATATGAAATTTTTAAAAAAATAAATTTTTTACGTTTTGAAATAAAAACCGAAAGTTTGTGCATAAAAAATATTTTAAATAAATCTCTCTACATGACAAAAAATTACTTTAAAAAAATATATCAAAAATTTTTTTGGCATACATACATACAAACATATTTTCTTTTTATAAAGAAAATATGTTTTAGACAAAATTACTAAACTGAGTGAGAATCCCAAGATATGAATTCGGTTTTATTTAACGTCAACTTGTTATTAACTTTACCTCTTAAATCAAAATACTGCTTACAATAAACGAATTCTTTTTGCCTAATTTTTCGAACATAAAATATCAAACAAAAAAAAACTATAATTCCTCTTAAACCATAAATAGTTTTATTTTTAAGTCTAATTTAAGAAACGTCTAGTTTTCCAGTTGAGTTTCGTTTAAAGACAATTGAATGCCAGCCGTTTCGACTTAATAGCTCAACGCTTGGTTGGCTGTAGGTTGTTTTAAACACTTTAAAAGAAAACGTTTTTGGTGGGAAATGCTTTTTTGTTTTGTAAAATAAATTTTTAACCAATTAATAGCAAATTACCTTTAAGCATTTTATTGGTATTAGGATCTACTATATGTAAGATGTAGACACATTCGTACGAATATTACATTTTATTGTGTTTCGATTAAAGCTTTTTTCATGCTCCATCCATATGGTGGCGAATGTTTCATATACGAGCTCCGTTCTTTACTCATTTTAGTCTTAAACAATTGTTGTTACTTGTATTATCTTGTCTTTTTGCGAAATTGTTTTTTTCTTTTCTACGATTTTTATATTTTCCTTAAATTGATATTAATGGTAATGTGTGTTAAATGAAATGTTTTGAAGATAATTTTTATTATAGTTTTTCTTTTTATTTTACTTTTTTTTTAGTCCAACTGTGGCGAAAAATTGTTGCTGTGTTTCTTTGTGGAATTTTTCTCACATTAATGGGAATAAATTGTGTTTTGTCATTTAATAAAGAATTTGTTGCAGCCTGTTAAAATGTTGTTAGTGATTAAGTGAGTGAAAAAATAAATTAAAAAACTAAAATATATTTATGTTCATTATAATAGTTTAATTAAACGAAATGTCTTAAGGTTAATTGGACTATTTTGGAAGGAATTTGTAACAAAATGTGTTTAAAAATATTCCATATTCATTATTTATTGCCTTTTTAAGAAAACCAACTATTTTTGTTAATGGTAAGTGACGTTTAGTAATAAGGTGCATGCCCCTCAATTTCATCACTTCCTAGCGGTGAAATGAAGTGATGTACTAACAGTGACATCAGTGTGATGTTCTAAGTACTTAGATTATAATCTATGTGTAAGCTAATATACCATGACCCTTATGAGCGATATGATACTTTTATGTTAAATATAAATGGAAGAATAAGTAAAAGAGTTACCACTGAGTAACTTACCACTGTGTTGCTTACTTCAGCGATTATGTAATGTATATTTTCACCGCTGGGTACAAATTCACTTACTTGCTTTCATTTAAGAAAGCATTATTTAAATGCTATTCATTTATTGTTTTCAAAACGAAAAACTTTTTAAAACTTTTCCTCAAACACAGCTGCCAAAGAAATGGCCAAACAAATTCAATTAAACAACCCTTTAACAAGGTTTTTGGCAAAATCTAAACACAAAACGAAATTATGTTGCAAGCTGGCTGGCGTATTAGAAGATTTTCTTGCAGTTGTCACTTTATCAAAATTTTCAAAAAAACAAAAGACAAAAAATATGCGCAAATAAATTTCCCACGTTAAGTTGTTGTTTGTTAAAGGAATAAGAAACATACAAAATCGTATAATTACAACAAAACACAACAACAGCTGTGGCCAAAGAAACGCGCAATTCTTTGATTTCTTTTTTTTTTAAGTCAAAGAAACATTTTTCGCATTTTGAAAAATTACGGCGCCATGTAGTCTTTTGTGATTTGAAAGACATATAATAAAAATTTTATTGTTGTCGTTGAATGCTGTTTATTTAAGCAAACAACAGCAATAACATTTATAAGAAATATTTTTTGCCCACTTTTGTAATAATAAAGAGGAAAAGGAATCAACAACAACAACAACTTTGTAAATTTAACATTTCAATACATTTGATTTAGTTAATCGTGTGTTGTTGATCTTGATTTTTGTATTACTGTTGCTGTTGTTGTTGTTCGTTGTTGAAAAATCGTTTGTTGCGTGTTAATTTTCAATTCATTTAAAACACTTAAGGGTTGTATGATGTATCTCTTTAAGACTTATGATATTTATCATCATCATCATCAACACTACCTTTAAGACTTTATTTACATAGGGAGACTGACATCAAGAGAAAATCCTAAACAACCACATGTCCTTGGGTGGTTTTGTGCTTGACTTATTCGCCTAGAAATGGTTTTTGTATCTTGAAAAAAAAAATTCTATAGGATTTAAAGGACTATACTGTCAACTAACAACCACCAATAATATTCTGCATGTCAATTGACATCATTATGTCATTAAGGTAAATAAACGTAATTGTTATAGTGATTAAAGGTTTGTTTGTTTTTTGTTTTTTTTTTTACTTTTTATAGTTTTGAAGGAAAACATGAATCTAAACACGTATTTTACATATGAATTGAATTTATGCATTTTTTTGAAATGACGTTTAAACATCATTTATTTCAATTAACTATGATGGCGCATGTTACAATTTAATCCAGAAATTGATTGGATCACAACTTTTCGATTTTTTTAAGAAAAAAAAACTTAAAATTGTTAAGTACAGGCTTTTTTCAATGTCATTAAATAAATTTTGAAATTTCAAAGCCAAAACTTATTTATGAATTTCAATATAAACACCATTGTTCTTGGGGAAAATAAGTAAATACAAAGTACATTGTGTTGTATTTGAATGACGTATGATCTTTTTGAAAGCAGCCAATTTGTGAGCACAATATTGTCACCTTGTCACAAAACAAAGCTGCAACTAAATCAGGGTTGCTAAAGCCTTAAAATATTTCCATATACATTTATATCGGAAAAGGTTTGAATATTTGTGCTATTTCACACTCATCAAGTCACGTCACGTCAAGTTTTGAGTTTTTAGGAGAGAGCTTAAAACGCTCTTTGACAACATTTTTGACTTGACTTGATGAGTGTGAAACTCCACTTTAATATATTATTGATTTTTCATATATTTTCTTAATTTTTTAAAAAACAATTAAAATATTTTTCAAGTAATTAGATTGTTAAAAAAGAATTAAGTTGGACCTTTTTTAGGGTGAAGGATGCAACCTTTACGTATATATTTTTACCAAATGCAATAAGGAAACAAATTTAAATATATCTTAGACCCTTCTTAATAACACAATACATCAAAGAAATAGTAACTGATCATAGGCTTTAGGGCAGCGGTCGGCAAAATCAGGGCGCAGCGCCCTTTTGTTTGCTCTTTTATTGTGTACGTGTACTTATATATTGCAGAGAAATGAAAAAAATAAATCAGTCTAGCTTGAGCATTCAAAAAGGTAGGTCTTGTATCGCTTGTTTTTTTTAAATCAGGCAACACCGTTTCGTTTTGAGAGGGAGAATAAATATAACACATACAGAAGCAAAATGCAATAGTATAGGTTGCCGACCACCGCTTTAGGGCAAAGTGACATATGACCACAGCTATCCTTATCACTGTGAAAATGTATTATCTGAATGCATAAAAATATATTACGTGTAAATCTATATCTATATATTTCCCATTTACGGCAACACTGCAGTTAGCTTAAAAATATTGCAGCCAATAAATATATTTATATAAAACAAACAGAACAAGGACATGTTAAAGAAAACAAAAGAAAAACAAAAATACTGATTTCAGATAATATTGAAACAAACAACTTTTGTTAATAATGATCAGAAAAATAAAAGAATAAATTCTTAAAAAAAGTGCAAAATAAATAATAAAAAAAATGTTAAGAAATTTTTAAAGAAAATGTTTAAATTTAAATTATAGCACGCCCATTCTGAATTTCAAGTGAAATAAAACAAGTACGAGCGCTATATTTGGCCTTCACAATGTGTGGTCCATTTGGGCAAATGATTCAAATTTTTCCAAATATATCTTTAGTTTATCTTAAAGCTGCAAAAGAATAATTTTTTTGTGTAAAAAAAACAAAGCAGTCGTCTTTTTTTGCTAATATCTCAGCCGGTTGATGATGGATCTTGCCAATTTTTAGTGCCGATTTTCTCGAAAGTATTTTCAAAAGTTTGATACCTTATACAAGTCTGGATGACCTACGGAAGCTACGAAAACTTGATTTCAACCAACACACAGACATGGCTAAATCGACTTCCCTATCTACAAGGTGAGCCAAACGAAGTCATCTTACAGACGAATTGTTACGCAAAAAAATAGACACGATTATTCCGCATTCACTTGTATTCTACATCTGTCTAGTTCAAAAATGTCAAAACATTTGACATTGGTCGCCATTTGCAAAAATAAGAGCATCTTCCAATAGGGTAGTTTCTTTTGGCCCACCTTGTATAAGAATCCAGAAAATATATACTTTATAGGAATGACAAATCTTTATATACCCTTGCCACATGTGTAAAGGGTATAAAAATCGAAATTTTCATTGTGATTGGGAATATTTATTTACAACAATAATTTTGTAATTATTTCGGACATATTTAAAAAATTCGAATACAAAATTGAATTTTAATTAAAAAAAATGTTTACACATTCTCGTACATGTCTTCTATATAAGAATTCATTCCTTTAAATCTATCTTTTATCAATACAAGCCGAATGTTTATATTTTGCAGTTGTCTTGTTAACGTTTTACAGCCTAATTGGATTGATGGTCAGAACAAAATAATATTTTACGCAGAATTTATAACTTGTAAAGATCTTGTCACCTTCAGCCTTTTTGCTCAACGCATTGAAATTCCAAACATCCCGCAAACATCTTCAACCTGACACAGACATTGTCATTAGTTTAACGTAAAGACGGTATCAAGTTCTTTTTTAAAATTTATTTTGTTTTCATTAAAATTTACGATACCCTTTAAATCCACCAATTGTTTATTTCAACTATAAATTGGAAATATTTATTGAAAGCTTTACCCATTTTTTTTTGGCCTTTTTAATTAAAATTGTGTAATACAAAAGTTATATTTAAGAAGTATTTCCATGACAGCTGCATTCTTTTTTACACTTAATAATATTTTGAAATTTTTGTTTTTCATTCAATTTATTTTTCTAAAGGTGTCGTGGTGTTGGGGGAGGTTTCTAATGTTGCCTCTGGAAAAATTATCTCACCAAATATTTATTGCAATAATGTTAGTTTAAAAACTTAAACTTATATTTTAATTTCAATCACCTTAAATTTTCTGATCACATTTAATAATGGCAAAAAAACATGTTTGCATGTTTTAACCCATTAATTGTTGGAGTTTAGTTATTTAAGTGTAAAAAATGTAATTTTAGTTGGCATTTAGGCAGAGACGTTCAATGAGTGGGTGGTAAACAAACAAAATGCGGAAAATTTGTGTTTTCTTAAAAAAAACAGAAATTATTATGTCAAAAAATTGCTAAATAAAAAATTATTTAAAAAAAAATTCTAGAGATTTTTAAAATGTCCTTCATTAAAAAAGGACTTGGTTAACAAAACTAATAAAGGACCTTTTAGAAATTGGCCAATAAGTTGAGAATTTATAAATTTTGATAATTTAAAGTTTATTTATAATTTAAATAAGGAAGAACAAATACTTTGGTGTCATGATCATAACGGGTTTGTATTCGAATCATAATTTGTATTGCGTAAAGCACTTTTTCGTTTCAGTTTCGATAGCAATTCGATTCCATAACAATCATTAATCTCAAGTTTTTTTTTACCAATATATTAGTAAGTGTTTTTGTTTCAGTTACATCTTAAAAAAAAAGAAAATCAAATAATCATATTTAACAGTTGTTAAACTGGCAAAGCAAAATGTAAGTAGTAATTCTTCCTTTTAATAAAACTTTCCAAATATTTTAAGCTGATAAACACCGTCAGT
>NDXZ01002528.1:7756-18973 GCA_003055125.1 Paykullia maculata
TTTTGAAAAAGAAATCAAATCATTCGATTCTCTGCAACGAAAAATGATTTATTCGATAGGTAGATTTCATCTGTTAAAAATTAAGAAAGAAAAAACGATGAGGAATTGTTTGTTTTTAAAATATATTTTAATATGTTGTTGCTATTTTAATTTAACTTTTAATAGGACATATTCAAAATATTCACGCCTTGCGAAATTGTGAAAACTCTTGTTGACCTAAGCTATAAGAACTATTAACAAGACAATGTTTAACAATACAAAAGCAAGAAACTATGTACATACCGATATGTCGCTTAAAAACTGATAGGTAGGTATATTTTTAATTGAACTTTACCCATCAAATACAAATATATGCAAACGTACATTTAACTTAAATTTTCTGTTGTCTGTTACTGTAAAGAAATAAGGACATTTTTACTTTACGGTTAGCTTTTGCATTAGTAGTTTGGCAACAAGCAATTGTGCACATTTGTTCGAAGCTTGTGTAAGAAGAAAAAGTTAGTGCGTTATTTTCTTCGTAATTGTTGTTGTTCGGAAAAACTTTTCACCATCGCAATTTCGTAAGACTAAAATTGGTCAGGTAAATACACTTATTGTTTATTTTTTTTATATATTTTTTTAATGTATTTTAATGCATATAGGTATGTAGTTATCAAGTTGAAAATGAAAGACAATGCACAGGATAATTTTATTCAATTAAAACCCTAGAAATAGGTATACATACATTTTTTAAAAGTAGTCAGGTTTATATTAAGTTTTAACATACGTTTTAAGTAATTATTAAAATGAAAAGCAGAAAGTCCTTAATTTCTACTTAAAAAAATTTGTTGGTAACATGCGTTTATTACAATGTAACGTATAAAATAATGATCCTCTATGTATATTACCAATATTCATATACATATGTGCATGTGTAGTACATACTTATGTACATATAAAAATTGTAATTAAGAAATCTTTTTACATTCCATTGCCATTAACATAAATATTTAGATTGAAAATGTGTTTCGTTACAGTTGTTCACCACAAATAACTATGTTTGTTGGAAAATGGATTAAATAGATTTTTTTGCTTTAGTTTTTATCCTTTAGTCAAAGAATAGTCTTTTAAAAGTTTACTAGCCACCGCCTAAATTTAACTTATTTATTTCAAATAGGACTAATTCTTTACACTGTCCGGCGGTTATACCATATCAAGAGTATAGATTTTCATGTACTTTTTCGGCAAATGAAAATACCTAAATATGTACATATAATTAAGTACATTTATTAATCGTAACCCCTTCAAGTTTTGCTGCAACTTTTCTAATTGCTGCATTTGATAGCGATATATTTTTTACCAAATGTAATTGTTTTGAAAAAAAAATCAAACATAAAACCAAGTCTTATTTATCTTTGTATAATAAGATGTTAAAAGATCAACTAATTATTATTATTATTAATTTTTATAACGATTTTTTATTTATTCTGGCTCAAGTTCATTTTAAATTTCTTAATTGTAAAGAAATTAATATTGTTTGTGATAATTGAAATAATTACTAATAATTGTGATAATTTTTTATTTATATAAACACTTTTTAAACTCCATACATTAACTTTAAAAATGGTTATAAAAAAGTTTTAAAATGAAATGGGGTTATATCGATTTCATATTTTTTTCTCTGGTAACTCATTTATTGTTATCGATAATTTTTGACATGAAATATAAAATTGGCAACACAACTTTAGTATTGTATATCTATTTATACCCTATACCATCATATGGGGAAGGGTATTAAGGGTTGGTGCAAATGTTTGTAATTCAGGAAAAAACTGTTTTTTACTCACCTTTTAAAGTGCCAAGTATTTCTACCAAAATTCACGACAAACACATTTTATATGTACACAAATGCTAACACAGACTTCTTTAAAGATTAATTTATGATTATATTAAACCCAGCTGAATTTTCTAAGCGGTAAAATAATTTTATAGTAAAACTTTGGCTGATTAATTTCTAATTTAATTCGAGTAGAAATAAAAACTTAGCACAAGAATCATTTTAACATTTTATATATTGAGGTGTAGGGAATAATAAGGTTACACTTGGCCTTTGTATTAATTTAAAGAATTTGTGTAACGGTATTTTCCTTCTATCTTTCCTTATTACTTTTTAGTTTTTGTTGTTGCTTTTCACCCTAGATCTATACGTTATTTGTATTGACAGAGGTTAATACTTACATTAAGATTATATTCTATCACTTTTCTGTGTCATCTTGTGGATTAATTTAATTTTGTCTCGATTATTTTCATCAATTCTTTTGAAACCCAATAACTGTGCGTTAATTTCAGGTATTTTCATTTAGATTAAGTTAAAATATATTATATACATACAAATACATACTTATGTATTAAAATTTTGAATTTAAGTGGAAAATCAAAACTTTTTTTTTTTAAATCAAAAAAACCATCTTAACTTTTTTTGTAACAAAAATTACAAAATGAAAAAGTTTATTTAATTCTTTTTAAAAAATCAGAAATCTAATAGGTATAAATAATTATTTTTTTTAATTTTTGGTTTTTTTCAAAAATGCGGCTGAAATAATTAATGGTTTGATAAAAACTTTGGTTTTGTGGTCCTTAAAACACATTTTCAAAATAACCTAAAAATTAATTGTTCTCAATGTGTGTTATTATTCTCCATACATAAGATAATAAATACAGCTCTGGCCTGGATGACAAAACAAATTAAAAATGGAATTACAAATATATTTAAAGCTCTCATTCTTACAATTTTCCAGATAATATCGATAATTACTTTTGTCCATTGTTTCAATCCTTTCAATTTAATTCAAAATTATTATAATGTTGCATTATTTCGAAAATGCAACGTGTAGAAGTAATCAAATAAGCTGTTGCAAAATTTGATGTGCAGAAGATATAAGATTTTTGCGGGGTTAATCTCAAAATCTCATAAAAAAAAGTGATCTTATTCTTTAAGAATATTTATTAAAAAGACAAAATTTTGTAATAAATAAATTTAAAAAAAAATTACTGCCACTTTCTGTTAACATTTCGGCAAAACTCTTTTTATTTCTTATAAACATTATTTTCAGGCTGCTGACAAGAATATTTTTTGTGAGCTAAGATCGACTCACACACTTCATAGACGTTCTTGACATATGATCTCTATTATATATTTTGAAAAATTAAAAATAAAAATTTTATTTTTGTTTATTGTTGATTTCTTTGTATTTAGTTAAATTTATTATAAAAATTCTTAAAAACTGGCTGCCTCTGTCTGACCGATTTATGTATATGCATATACATACATATCGTATATATCTATGAAGACTTAAGTCAATTTTACCTATATTAGTACAAACGTACATAAATAAATTTTATTTTTATTAATTTATGTATTTTGAAATTTCCATTAATTTCTTTAATGTATTCAAGGTAAACAATCGTATATTTAGTAAAAGTAATTTCTAATGTTTCTCAAGTAATGAATGGCTTTAGTCGGTCAAAATCGGCAATATTATACCCTTTAGACATAAATATGTCAGCTCAGGTTTCAATATTAAATATAAAGAGAGTAGAGATTTGTGTTAACGTAAAACTCAAGTATGTATTTGTGGAGAATTTTATCTCGCTTTATGAGCGTTAAGGTTAGTGCGATATATGTTAACATAAACCCTCTTTGTGATCATTTTTCTTAAAGTTTTACCAGCGTCTATTTGATTTTCATAGACCTTAAATGGGAGCTACAATTAATTATGGCCCCACCTTGTCTTATTCGATAGGCAGATCTTTTATCCCAATTAAATTAAGTTGCAAAAAATTTTTTCTAATATAAAATTTCAATCTATAATTTACTAAAAATAAATTTTACATGGAAAGACAGACGGATATCGTTTGTTTGGCCTAGAAAGTGGTTTTGAACCGTACGGTATAGTTAAAGGTAAGTGTAGGACCAATTAGTTTGCTTGGCGTTACAAACATCAGCACAAACGCATAATACGTATAGTGATGATAGTGATAGTGTTTTTTTATTAATTAATGAAGTTTTGAGAAATAAATAGATTCCAAAAAAAAGTAGTGAAAGTGTTGATGAAAATGAACAACAAGTATAAATTATTTTATTTGCAATTATTCTTAGGTGAACAAAATTTTTTATATAGTTTTGTTTGCGTTGTTTAAACTTAGACCATAATAATTTTAAAACCTATTAAAATAAAAACTGATAATTTTTAAGAAAATACTTAAAAAATTTGTTTTTGAAAGCTTTTAAATTTAAAAGAAATAAACAGTTTTTTTTTTGATACTTTAATTTTATAACAACAATTTTATACTTCAACATACATATGTACATCACATCATCACGTGCTAGTTTTTTTAATACTAAACACAATAAATATTACACTAATGACGTCTGGATCGAGAGCGACGTCTAGAACCACGTCTACGACGACGTCCTTTTGAGGCTCGTCTTCTGTGCCGAGCAGAGACTATGAAATTTGAACTGGCATTTTTCGAACGTTTAGGTTTATTGATAACAGAGTCAGAAGAGCTTGTTGGTGATAGATTATCATCCATTTGCTTAGCCTATGTAATTATATGTAAAAAAAAAAACAAATACGATTTTAAACCCCTGCATGAATTTTGAATAAAATTAGATGTACCCGCTTTGCTTTTGACGGCATTTTAGAGACTTTATTAAAACGGAATGGCATTCGCACTTGATCATCGGTCAATGTTAGAATTCCCAAATTTTGACCAACATTTAAAGCCTTTTCTAAGGCTTTTTGAACATTCCCATGGCCTTGCTTTAAATTGTCTGTTGAAAAGACGTATTCCATTTCCTGACAAAGATTTTCATAAGTATCACCTGAAAATTAGTATCTTTGGTATCACAATAATTTATATACATATGTATGTACGAGTAACAACACAAATTAAGAAATTCTTTGATCCCATACTAAGGCTTAAGTCAGAAGGCGTTGTAAAACTGACGAGTATAAAAACAAAGCGACTTCTTAACAACGAGAAAAATTTGGGGGAGAATATACTTACAACATTCTGGTTTTTGACTGAGTGTTTCAAAAACATGAGGTAATAACATACAATTTTTTTCTTTATTCATTGTTAAACTGGAATTTTATTCTTAAACTGGATTTTTTTTTATTTATCTTAAGGTCAAAATACTACAAAAATTTATTCAATATGTTTAATAAAAAAAAATTAACTTTCTGTTCGTTTTCAAACTTTAGAAACTGTGTATAATTTTAATTAATACAAAAAAATCAAAAGTATTTTGATGAAAATTATTATTATTTTTTTTATATTTACAAAGTTTCTGAAAAGAAAGTAAACCTAAAGTCAGGTAGACCTATTGACCCAGCTGATCATCAGCTGTTTACCTCAGTTAAAATTCATATTGTCAAAATTTGTTTGTTTTGATTTTTTATTTTCGTTTATACAAAAATTATATAAAATTGTTGTTTTGTTTTTTCTATTTGCTTTTTTTTGTGTTACTGTTTTTGACATTACGAATTTTTATACGAAAACACAATGCATGTTGCTTTGTTGGTGTTGTGTTTGTTGTAGCAATAAGTTTACCTGGTGGGTGACATTGATTGAAAATGAAAAACTGAACACAACGCAATTTTGATGAAATAGGTATTTAATGTCCTGTCACATGATGTTTTTAAATGGGGCTGTTTGTTATTATAAAAGTAAAATAAGACATTTTTTTTAAATTGACTCATGTTAAGTTTAAAGTGTTTAACGATTATAGGTATGTTATTCGTCTAATAAATTATGAAAAGTTTAAAATCTTTAAAAATTTAATTTCTCTACAAATTTCTTAATCTGTCAAGGGTGTCCCACGTCTCCTGCTTCTATCAATGAGGCAATTGTTTAAAAATATGGTAATGATGCAGAATTAAAAGTCTATTACAATTGGGCCAGTCTAGGGGACTATTTTAAACACTAGTAAAAACATTTTTTTTTATTAGAAGTGTAGTTTTGGAGATAACAAATAAATTTTACGTAAATACATATGTATGTACATATACATACATATTTTTCATAGGTATATACTTAACAAATTTTTATATACATAGGTACCTACCGCACTTTATAATAACATTTAGTACATACATACATACATATATATACCTACCTATGTTAGGTTAAATAAAGTACCTATTTACAGAAATTTCATTCTTTTTAAAAGTTTCATATGCATAAAATTTATTAAGGGTTTTCATATACATAAGTATGTATGTGTAAATTTTTTATAACTGCAGAATTATCTTAAACCGATGGTAAAAAAGTGGTGTTTTTCCACGAGATAAATAAATTTATCTAATATTTTTCGAAAAAAAAATTTACTAAAACTTCTGGCAATGGTGTTCCACCGGCTTTATTTACAACTCTCTCGTGAGTAATTATCTATGTATGTTTCAATTCCACAATATCATTACCTACCAGGGCTTCCACTTTAATTTATATGAGCAAACTAAAAACTTTGCATCTCTCAATTATATTTAAAATGTATAATCGATTTCCTAAACCATTTTTTTTGAGTTGTAATTAACAAGAAATTTTTTAATATGGATCACTTTTAACACATATTGTGTGATTTAATTTAAACCTTAAAAAGAAATGTGGAGAGAGGAAAGTTAATTTTATTAGGTTAAAAAAAACAATCAAAAAGACTTGAGATTGAAAAGAATTGCAAAAACAACTAGAATATTAACCCAAAAAAAGCCGGCTTTCGAAAAAATCCCCGATTCAGGAATAAATCTGGAAGCGGGGAACACTGACATCCAGTAAATACACAATACAAAAAAGCACAACACGCAGCACACATACACCTAAAAACGTTCGTGTCGCCTGATGTGTGTTTTATATCGAGCCGATTTTTATTGCTATTTTAGTTTATATTGTTTTCGGTGATGCCGTATAGTAACATTTATAAATTTTTTGTATACTAACCTTAACTTTACTTATACTACTACCAGTATATTAAACAAATTACATAAACTTGACTAAATTTAGGTATTTTTAATGTACACGAGTATATAAATACCTATGTACATATTGAAAATTCATGTTAGGTAACTAAAATGTCTATTATTATTTTACATACATACCTACAAATTACCTATTAAGAATAAAAAAGTAATTGGACCAATGTTTTAATCAAAAGAATTTAAGTGTTTTGTTTCAATTCTTAAAAGCTTTTAAATAATAATAGGTTTTATGACTTGTACAATTATTATTTGTGCATTTACATATTTAAGCCACTGTCACAATCATTTTATATATTTCTTTCTAAGAAATCACCATATAAAATAAGAAGAAATCTCTTCTCTAAATTATTAAACGATTGAATTAAAATTTACCTAATTCATGTCAAACAAAACAATCTATAAATGTATGTATATAAAGAAATAGGTACTTTTTTATCAAACATTTTAATTTTTCTAGGTAATACCTGGCAGCACAGATCTTTTTATGTATTTTTGTGTGTAGATATGTACATTTACTATTCGTTTCTTTTTTAACATCACATCATCTGTAGTTGCATTTTTGTTTATTTTTTTTTGCTTGTGTTTGTGAATTTGCTCATACATATGTGCTGATTCTTAACTTATTTAACGTGGAACATGACTGTGTCACTACGCTGTTCTGTTCCAAGTAAACTTTGAGGCCTCTTAGTAGTAGTTGATTAAATGTGCGCTAACGTTTACAATTTTGAATTAGTCTTCTTTGACAGTTGAAAACGATTAGTTCTTTTGAGGTTCTTTGGGATTAAGCTACGCTAAATACAACTACATTTTCTTAAATCACTATTTAAAGTTTGAAGTTAAAAGTTATTTGGGTACTACTCTTAATATTATTTTGTTAATCAAAATAAAGTGATTATACCAATAATACATAATAAATAAAATACAAATGAACATATTCAAAATATGTACATAATTAAATTGTTAAATAAAAAGTAACGGAATTTTATTTTAAAACCCGCTACCTACAAAAACAAAATAAAAGTGGTTAAAGACAAATCAAGTCAACAAAAAAAAAGCTGTAGAACAGATTAAAAAAGCAACTTAATTGAAAAAACAATTAAACATTTTCAGCGTCAATTATCATAAATTTTGTTGAAAGTTTATTTTCACTTAAATTAACTAAATCTTGTGCTTTACTTTACTGGACCTACGGTAAGCACACTAGTTAATTTTTTCTGTCGCAAAAAAACTACTACAACAACCACAACAAAAACCATATTAGAGCAGCAAAAAGCCCTTAAAAAGAGGACTGAAAACAGCAGACAAAAAGAGTAATTGTGAATTTTATAAAAGTCGCCTGATTTTAAGGTATGTATCCATACTGCATGATTTTCTACACAAACACACATGTATGTAAATACATATGTATTTGTGTGAGAAAGTGGTATTAACATATGAAAGTGTGTACTCGTTACTTTCTGTAGGTCCTTTGAGTAAAACATGACATTTAGGTGTGTCTGCTTAAAAAAAGTAATAATTGTTAGGCAAAATATACTAAAAGACTGATTTAAACATATAAATACATTTTTTTTGTTTCTTAGTTCATATTTCCATAAAAACATGCATGCATATGTACATATGCACCTATGTATGTATGGAGTTATATATTTTTTAATACTGACCGCAATATTCACTACTACAATCACCTGTTTTTTATTTATACTTAGCAATATGTATGTATGTAAGTTTGTGTGTATAATAACACTTGTAATATTGTTTTCTTATTACAATTTATACTAGGTACCTACATACTTATGTAGGTATTTGTTTTTGGACAACTAATCAATAAAATAGGGAATAATTTATAGCGGTATTGAAACAAAGATTAATCGGAAATAAAATTTGTAATAGAAAAAAAATAAATTCTTGAGCTTATGTGATCTAAAAACGTTTACAGTTTGTGTATGATGGGCATTCAATTTTCCGAATTTCAATTCGAGAACATAAAATAATTTTAGATGTATGTAGGTAGGTACGTAGATATTTTGAAAAAGCATGTAGGTACATATGTATGTATGTACATACAATAGGTTTAAATTTTTAAACTAAATACATTGATATGTACAAATTCGAGAGTTTTTTTATTAATTAATACATCAGATTCCACCGCAAAGAAGATTTTTTAATTAAAATTCTTTAAAAAAAATTAATAAAATAACCCTCTCTCAAAAAAAATCCAAAAAAGAGTATTTTCGGTTCCAGACTATCTTACAAAAATGGCGTAAAACCATTAGCAAAATCTAGCTTTGATCACATAAAATATTTTATTATTTAATGATGAAATAGACAAACAATGAGCTTAGAGTCAAAAAACTTAGGCTTGTTACGTTTTATTGGTACATACATTTGCTTTTATCATAGTCAAAAAAAAGTCGAAGTCTAAAGCTAAAATAATCAAAGGTCAAATAGACGGGTTTTGCAGTTACAGTATTGTAATGTAGAATATTGCAAAGGATCGTAATTTCTACTTAATTATGTTGCTAAAATCTTTGTTTTTAAATTATTATCTCGAAGCTGGGACTGAGTAAATAATATTTAATTTTATTAGTAATCGAACGAAATGAGCCAGAAAAATACAATTTTTCTTATATATTTTTAATACCTACCTTAGAATTGTTGAGCAAAATTAAGATAACATTAAAAACTTGTGCATTATAATGCAGAAATCCTTACATATGTAGGTATGTACATATGTATGCAGGTTGTATCCACATATCCATTGGGCAGAAAATAATTGTGACGCACCCATTTTTCGTTCATCGTCCATATTAGGCGTACTTCTTGATAAATACATATGTATATTTCCTCCCTTTCATTTTATACACAAATATGTACTACACTATCTTGGTGATAGATATTTCTTGAATTTCAAAAATCATAATTACAAAGTAATAATATTTTAAAAACGTTTTATTTTTTGTTATCAGCAATTTCACTAAATAGCTAAAAAAAAAATATCTCAAATACCTACGTATGTACTTAAAATTTATGAAAAGCATTTTCGAAACCACTGGTGTATTAATAAAAACCCCAACAACGACAGATAAGTTGACTATGGTGCATACATTGATAAAGGGAATTTTGAAAGATTGATTCTAAAATATGTTGCACAAACACACTTTCAAAATCCAGATAAAAAAAACCTATTTTAAGTTTTATTATACCCACCACCAAAGAAAGTTATGGCGGGTATATTTAATTTTTCAGTGCTTTTGTAATACATTAAAACATTTGTTTAGTATGCTGCATAGGTATATCGTATGATATTCTACGATCTAACTACATACATATGTTCAATAGAGCTTTAACGGATAAAATTCGGTTGTTTTGTAAAAAAAAAGTGTTTACTTTCGTTTATATAAAATTCAGAACTTCATAAAATTAAAAGAAACGTGTAGGTACGATACTCAAAATTTTGCACAGCTAGCTTTATGTCGTATATAACCTAATAAAAAACAAGTAAGAGCGCTATTTTTTTTTATTGAAATTTCTCAAAATCATTTTTGTTAAAAAAAAATTTTTTTTTTTTTGCTTATATCTCGTTAATTGTCGGATTTTGGTGATTTTCAATAGCAAGCACCTCGGATAAATTTTTGATCGTTTGATACTAATAAGGTGTCTGTACGACATCGGGGGGCTGAGAAAAGTTGATTTCAACAGACTGAGAGACGGACATGGCTAAATCGACTTCCCTATTTATAAGGATTCAGAATATATATACTTTATGGGGTCGCAAATAAATGTTGTAGAAATTATAAACGAAATGACAAAATTATATTTATATACCCTTATCACCTTAGGTGAAGGGTATAAAAATTAATCCGACATGTTCATAATGTTAAATTAATATATTTTCAATATGGGCTAGGATTTGTTTATTTTTCCAAATTGAACTCATCAGTGAAAATAAGTGCTGGACGACCTGGTAGATAGGCTTAAAATTTTTTTAAAAAATGTAGTTTTTCTTCCTTATCGTTTTATGCATGAAAGTACTATAGAATATTGGTGCAGCAATTGTTTTAATTTTTATTTAAACATATTTGTAAACCAAGGCAAAACTAAACTAAAAAAACAATATTTAAAGTGGTTGATGAAACCTTATCAAGGTTATTGTTACTGTTTCAATTTTTGAGTGGAATTTACCAAAAAAAAAAAAACG